>QYTT01092141.1:32281-50112 GCA_006980735.1 Dasypogon diadema | reverse complement strand
TTGAGGAAGATTCCATAAAAAATTCTATTATTTCCTCCATTTATATTATTTATTGGATACACTGAGCCAAAAAAACCAAAAATCACAGCAAAAAACAAACTTACATTGATATCTGCCTTTTTTGTGTGCGTGCAACTCGAGAAACTAAAAAGTTCGAACCTGACAACTTTAGAGTTGGAATTCGTTAGGAACGAGTTCCGACCCAATATGGCGGCCGGAAGCCGGAGAAAAATCGAGTGTTCAGCAAAAATAACTTGTAAAAATAAAAGTTCGGAACCGATCGGCTCGTTTTGTGGCTCAAACTGTAGCTGATAGACGCCTCTAAAATGTTGGTGTGGTAGATTGATAAAATCAAAAATGGCGGACCCAATATGGCAGTCGAAAATCCAATATGGTGTCGAATTTTTCAAAATCAACCGATTTGCATCAAATTTGGTATACGGTGGTTTTTCGAGTCGCTGATCACGAATCTGAGGTCGGATTTGCGAAATTCATGATGGCGGACCCAATATGACAGAGAAATTTTTTGCAAATCAACCGATTTGCACCAAATTTGGTGTATGGTGGTTTTGGGGGTCACTGATCAAGAATCCCAGGTCAGATTTGCAAATCCAAGATGGCGGACGAGATTTTCGAAAAATGGTTGCTTCTAATTTTGGTCGTAGCTCTGATCCGGTTTCTTTTTCCTCTATCTGGATATAGTTTCTTCTATACATAATTGACTCCTGTCAGCCTGATTAGTATACATATACTTGAATTTTAACTGTTAATGCATTTCAGAACTGTATTGATACTTTTAATTTCTTCTTGATCTTCCACATATTTCGAGCAAGCCCCTTTATTGAGGCAATGTGGCCTCATCTACAGGTTTTGGTAGGTATATAATTTTATTAGCGGAACATAAGCCACCTAAAAAGATATCTTCAAAAATGGGTATTAACACTAAACCTACCGAGATGCTTACAACTGCGATAAAAATAATACGCTGAATAATGCAATTGAAAGAGAGGTCACCGGTCAAAATGACCGGCTTGGTAGGTTTAGTATTAAGAAAAATTTTCCTTGACACAATTGAATCAGTGATTGCAAAAATAATATGTTATTTTTAAAATTTTACATAAATTTATATTTCTTTGTAATTACTTATTGCATATAAAAGTATTTTAGTTTGATTTCAGCTCTAATACCAAAATATATAATATAATTACTTGCTTAACAATGACATTGATACTGAGGTTACCATGTTCCTGCGTTCCTTTCGAGCGTCAAAGAGTATCATCTACGTCACCTCCATGGTTTAACAGAGAGCTGAGAACTCTAGGCTTTGGAAGGTCTTTCTTAAAACTAGAGACCCTTCGGATCACCAAAGGTTTGCTGTGTGCCACAATGAGGACTATATTATCAATATTCGCTATAGATTATATGATGATCCACGTTCCTTCTACAAATTTGTCAACATTAAGAAGAAAGTTGACAATTATCCTACAGCTATGTCTTTAGATGGTTATTCCCGTAGCGACAAACTTGAAATCTGTAATATATTTGAAAGAGCGTTTCGTCCTTCCGACTTTGAGCCGAATATTAACAATTTTACACACATTGGCGACCATCCATGTGTAGCTAACTTATCTCCCCTCATTGCTGATGAGATCATTATTGCTAATATCGACAAACTTGCCCTTGATTTCAATGCGGATCCAGACGGAGTGCCTCCGGCGGTGGTTAAATCATGTTTCGAAGCTTTGATTGTTCTTCTACGCATTCTTTTTCAAAGGGTCTCTAAGTAGCGGGTGTTTTCCAAAGACGTGGAAAACCTCCTTCACCTATTCTACTTATTCACAAAAAAGGTATTAGGAACGAGATTTCTAATTACAGACCGATAGCTGAATTGTCCTGTATACCTAAGCTGCTGGAATCTATAGTTCATTCCCAGTTACCTCCACATTGCAAAAGAATTCTCTCAGCTGCTCAGCATGGTAGCGGGTAGGTCTACTACCACTAATTTACTTGAATTTTCCTCTAGTACAATTACCGGTTTTTGTAATAATTTGCAAACTGACTGTATTTATACAGATTTTAGTGAAGCTTTCGACAAATTATCACATTCGATTATTACGCTCAAGTTGCGAAAGTTAGCGTTTCCTACCTTGCTTTTGAAATGGATTCAATCGTACTTGTCTGAAAGATCCTATCAGGTTCTCTTTCGTGGTTCGCGTTTGAGAGTCATAGAGGCGACATTAGGAGTGCCTCAGGGTAGTCACCTTGGCCCTCTTATATTTGTCCTTTCAAATGACGACATTGTACATCTGTTGAGACATTATAAGGTATTAATTTATGCTGACGACATGAAGATTTTTTCCTTCATCAATAATAATCTCAATGACTGTGCTTCCCTTTAGGACGAATTAAATATCTCTTACTCCTGGTGCGGACACAATAACTTGGAACTAAACATTAATAAATGTGAGGTTATGTCATTCTTTAGAAAGCGCAACTTTATTGCCTACGATTACATATTTGCTTCATCCGATATTCCTCGCGTCCAATCTGTTAATGACCTCGGAGTGAAACTGGAATAGAACATTTCTCTGATCTTGTGAGAATGTAGTTAAAATCTCATGGTGATAAAAATGAAAGAAATTTATGGATGGAGGACAGTCAAGTCTTTGTTAATTACTTCAACCTTTTTTGATTTATATCCAATTTTAGATTTTGGCATTATCAAATTAGTTACTAGATACTAGTAAAAAGGTAGAGGGAGCGCCAAGTTTGTTGAACTTATCTGGATAGACATGTATTGTATTTGTATGTTGCCATTTATTTTCGTATTTCAAAAATTCTGTTTACATACATATAATGTCAAAAACTGGGAAAATATACATTAAAATTCCCAAGTAGAAAACTATATTCATAGGTCTGTACTATTTTTGTTCGGCTTCATCAATTCTGAAGCCCTGAAAATTTTCCACTGTCATTGAAATTGCGATAACACTTCATTGGGATTACCAAACAATAAAGGCCTGGCTTTTTCCATCCATGTATGAATGACTCTGCACAAAGTGAAATGGAACGGATACCTCATCATGGGAGCTGCCAGATACAATTCGTTGTATTTACCGAAATTCTCATGAGGTAGACAGACTTTTCCATATCATTCTGATTTCCACTATTCAAAAGCTACAAAAAATTATACAAAAGTCTGTACAGACGTCATTTGTACGAATCATTGATGGAGGCGTAAATGGATATTTCAGTCGATTTACTTCACTTTGCGGGGTGTATATGAGCAGTTTTGTTAAGAAGGGAGGATGTTAGCGATATCTCACATGAATAAATGTTTCCAATCTTTCACCTTCATTGTAATCTGGCCCACATTATCGTCAGTTAGAGCTTTTATTTTGGGTTAGAATTGATTCGTTTAATTAATAAGACCACCCGACAGGTACATGGACAAGCTTGCGGTGCTAATACTAAGATAAGATAAATGAGGCCATTTCCGTTAAATTGTGAGAAAGGCTCTTATAGACTTGCGTTTATCATATTACTCGACCGAAAAGCAACTTGAAGAACATCAAAGGGAGGAGGTCTGTCAGAGTTCTGTAAAATGTTATTTATTTGATTAAACCCACTTTGGGCTTACACAGATTTCCCTCTGGTCACCCTCAAGAACAGGTGCCCCATGGGATTCCCAGAAAAGTTTCTGTAATAGGATACGTTTTGAAATTATGGCTGTTACATGGTTTCTATTATTTATTAGATAGAGTAAGTAAGTTTTTGAATTTATAACATTTTCATACTATTTCGGACAACGAGTACACGACAAAGGGAAGTTCATGAAAATTTTGTGTAGATGGAAGTATAAAAGTAAATTTTGGTAGATCCGTGGCTAGCCAGATGCTGCTCCACTACAGAATTGTTTGCCTGAATGGCCTTGGGGTAACTTAGAAACCGCCCTAAACATATAACTTGTATCTTTTTGCAAGGCTACACTAACACTCTTGCTACACACAATTAAATCCGCACCCATGACAGGACTGCAACTGCTGAGCTTTCGTTGACCCAATTTGCACTTTCTACTTCGGTAACATTCCTTTAGAGGCAAAAGTTTGAATAAACCTTTGGCTTGGAGCATCCGGTGAAAAGTTTAACCTCTGTAAATTCTGGCTGGGAGTTTCCACGCTCTTTCACATACGGGCAATGACTTTTCTGATCGCATGTAAAAGAAAATTCACCAGTTTTCCGGAAAATTATGTGGCTTCAATTCGAATATGATGAGAGAGAGCAGGAACTAAGGTAAATTTTTGCTAAAGTGAAGGACTTCTATATAAATGTCTCTGCCCTAGAGGAACTTGCAAAATTATAAATTCGAAACTTTATTAATTAAGAGGAATTCCGCTTACCTGTGTAATTTGTGGGGAGAAGTACTGTAATTCTAAAAAGTGTGTTTAATTGGTAAATATTAGGAGAATCGTCATAATCTCTTCTTCGATTAAATTGTAGAGTGAGCACTCTAGTTCAAGTACCTCGTTTTTCCACTCTCATGGCTTTTGCGGGTTAAGTAACACAGAAAATTAATGTATGTGGGAAGTCTAGATTTTATCTATATCTAAGAAAATCGAGTAATTAAATACGTGGGATTGGAAATGGAATTGAAGCAAAAAATGCGATTAACTTGGAAATGCAATGGTGATGAAGGAGGATTTCTTCGGAACCGAAGTAATGAAGAACTACATATAATAGTACATTTCAGTTATATGTAGAGAAAAAAGACTGAATTCTGATATTATCCAATACATCGACTTCAATAGTTGTATATACACTTCGGTTTGAAATAGTTATTCCTAAAAACTACTTGCTGCAGCGATGCATTGGCGGAGATGAACCGAATTCAAACAAAAGTAGTTGAAATGAGGCTCAGTGTATCATGTGCAGCCCCAACTTCATCTGGTCCCCGCATACCTCAGCAAAACACAACATTGTAGACTGGTTCGTGTTTAAAAGCATGCGTTGCTTACTAGATTTTGGACCGTTAGTTTTGGCTATAATTTTGCTTAGAGATGACAATGTTGCTGTTGCCTTCTCTGTTGTACAGCTGATCGGTTCCCCGAAGACAGGGTAGTAGGTATTTAGCCGCGGGTTTTGTTAACACTAGTTCTCTGCTTACTCCCATGGGCAGAATAACGTTGAGCCTCCCTTTCATGAGGATGACTATCACTGTCCAGGTCACGGTTAGTGACAGTTTGTGAACAGCTGTCCTCCTCCTTCCTTCCCTCCTCCTATACACTGCCCTCATCAGTAAATCCCAAACCATGCGAACCAGGTATTCCAGAATCCCAAAGGTTTTCCTAAGCGCCTCCAACATATCAACCCACGCATCCCTGAATCCGAGGGTAATGACTGCCGGAATTGGCGACCTCCTGCCTCTAGGCGACCACCTCCTTTACCACGTTCACAGTTGACCAAGTATGTTTGAATCCGTATTATCGGCCGGAGAGATTGCTAGAGGGGGGCGGGCGATACGACGACAGTCCTGTAACCTCGCCTTGTATCAGCACTGTCTTCCAGCGGGAGCAAAATGCTCCATCACTTAGGCACGCATTGTACATCCTAAGTTCGAGCTCATGGCACATGCGAAATGCGCACTCCAGGGCTTCCCCTGGTATCCCGTTACGTCCTGGGCCTTTCTATTGCGGAGAGAAGCATAACAGCGACCCTCAAATCACCTTCAGTGAAGAACAGTACCGCGACCGCAAACACTTCAACTACATTTAATTATGTTGGATACACAGGGAAGAGTGTATTGGTGATACGGGTCGTCGCTTCTGTGCTTGTGAGGGGATTGGTCGCACCCACCTTCAGCTTCTTAGACACAATGCTCTAACCAAATCCCCAAAGGTCGACATTGAAATCCTTCTACAGTTTCCTCAAGAGTACGGCCTTAATCCCATTGGTGGTATGTCAAAACCTCTTGTACTAACCCAAGCGGTCGAGATAAATTTAACTGAACATCGTCCGCGTTCATATGGAAAGGAAATTCTTGGGTAATGCAAGCTATCAATCTTATCGTCTTATCCGTTCGGAGCGAAAAAATTCCGAAGTCATTGTAGTTTTTGCCGGCGTGGGTGGGCAGTCGAGCGGGCTGAGGCGCACGACTGCAGATTTCCTCCTCTGTTGGCGTGGGGTCAAATCCTGCTCAGGCCGCGGCGATATATCTGGGTACCAATAGTTGAGGTAATTCTTCTACTTGCGATGTTGCACAGTAGCTTCATGCCAAAAACTGTGACACACTTACAACATTTGTCAGGTTAATTTCCCAAAATCCTAACAAACACAAAGAAATCGGAAGATTTTCCATGCCTAACGGATTTAGCGATAAGGTTATATATAATTGACAAGCACGGAAAACAGTATTGGCCCCAAAATGGATCCCCGAGAGGCCCCACTGCTAACCGGAAAAAAGTCTGAGGAGTTGTTGCCACAATTAGATGTTTTGAGAGTTCGGTAATTCTAATGGTGAACTAAGGACAGTTTGGGCTCAAAACTTGCCGCGCTTTATTAGGAATGAATTTATCATAAAGGATGTTCACGGCGGTAATAAAATCGAGTTAGGCAATCACAGATGTTAGCAAATATATAACTCCAATCAATTGAGGCGACATCGTGAATTACCCTGGTGCACATCAATGTATTAGAGGCGACAGAGCCCTTAAAAGTGCATCTTATTCATTTTTCAAGTAATTGCTACCAAACTTTATATAGGTACTTTTTGTAGAAAAAAAAATTCTACACACAGTAACAGTTCCAGGACAGGATACAAGATTATTGCACTTTTAAACTATATAGAAGAGGACTTCTAAATAACTAAATAAATATAACATATAAAATGCCACACTATCATTATATTTTGAACCTATGAGCATGATCTGTTTTGTAGTTTTATATAGTTTAGTTTTAGCCTCAGAACATACTTCACCCAGGACACCAAGCTGTAGTGGAGAAAATGAACTTACTTTCCATGTACTAATTGTTATAAACAAAAAAGGGATTAATGCTGTTGATTTTTTAGAAACCAAAGTCGTTATGAATAGAAACTGGCATTCTGAACCATCCACGAAATATGGTACATGGACCATGTGGGGAGTGAAATCTAATGTCACCATGTATGACAAACGAGATCTATTCTAAAAAATACCCCGGTCTTTCGTTTCTCAGAGTGAGACTCGTGAGGATGGATGCCCTATTTATGTCTAATTTATGGATCGTTCCATATTCTTCAATATTGTGTCGAACTTTTAATGTGAACATCAATGTGGAATATTGTCATTCCGAAAAGTACTTAAATGGACGTTAAATGACTTGTGATATGCTTATACATCATAAGCGGTGTGGAGGTTATTGAAATTTCCCGTCGATGAGAGATATCCTATCTACCATTATACAGTTAACCGTACACTTAGAAAAAGAGCCAAAGAGTGTGCTTTTTAGTGAATAGTGTGAGACAGGTAGTTGAAAATCCGCCGAAAACAGTTCTTACGGCGTTTTTTGATTTGTGCACATTGCTTTAAATACCAGGTTCACCAATATTATATCTGAGTCAACAACAAATTCTCATGAAAAAAGCCTGGAAAAGATATCGGAGGATACCATGGAATAAAAAACTATGCTTCTTTGGGAAGAGCTTACAGCGTTCATCCTGCCCAGGCCGAGTGTATTTATCTTAGGGTTTTGCTTCAGTATATCCGCGTATGTTCATTTCAGCACTTAAGAATTGTGGGTAAAGTCGTAAAAGAGCATATCAAGCAGCTTGACGGGAAAGAGGTTTATTAGAAAGTGAAGTTTTTTGTAGTGGTACCATTATTTTGTCAAGCATCTCCACTACTTAAGCTGTGGGAAATCTCCGAAGACGGTCTCTGTGAAGATATTAAACACAGAGTTCGTCAACAAAATCAATACTTGAATTTGCCCTTCAATGATGATAAAATTAGAAAATAAATTGTTAGAATTAAACGATAAAAGTTTTAGTGATTTTGGCTTACCTTCACCTAATCATCTGTCCAACATTACATTAGATACGATGCGGAGACGTCCGTATGACTTCAATGATTTTTGCAATTTTTATAAAAGAAAATTTGCCAAAGTTAGTTAGCGTGGAAAATAATAGGGTAGAATATTTTTTTATGCTCTGGGAACGAAGGAAAAACATACCTTACGAAATCAGCAAAAATCAGGCTATCTGGAAAAATAACCCTCGCAGTCGCTTCATCTGGGACTGCCGCCAAACCTAATGACTGATGAGAAAATCGCACACTCCACTTTTAAGCTTTCACAACTGATCACACTTGGAGAAGGAAAATTTCCTTCTTCAAACTCAAGTGGTAGCAATGTTGAAATTGAACTTGATACCAGTTTGGACCACACAGTTCATAAGTTAGAATATCTGATAGAGGCAATATATCTCGATCTAGAGAATTTAATGCAAATAAATTATCACTGGATCTGTTCAAGAGCAATAGTATCTCCCGGAAACGGCACAGTTAACGAGATAAATACAGCGATCTTACAAATAGTTCCCGGCGAAATTAAACCATACAAGAATATTTAAATTCGTTGAATACTACTGGGTTACAGTCACACGACCACATAAGAAAAAGTATGCTGTATACCTATATCAGAATTCCATCCCAACGAAGTCGCGGGAGGTTGCAGGTAATTATTATATCTAAAACTCAAATATAAGAGTTTATTCTCAAACTATAGAAAATGATAACTACTATCGCTTTTTAACTTAACGTTCGGAGTAACTATGAATATCAACTTATTTCTTTGCCAATATGTATATAGCTCCTTTTTTAATTCGTAGTTTATTCCCGTCCTTCAAATACCCTATTTGAGGCTGATCGTACTACAACACAATAAAATTGATTTGAGATGGAAAATAAATAATGAGGAAACCGATATCCTTCCCACTTAATCAGCAAACCAAAACGGATTTACAAAAGACTAATTCACTTCATTATCAGTAAGGGATACCCATTCACATAGCTGGTGGATTCATGTCCTTGGGTTTTTGCCCTCGAAATCCCTTCGCATTAGGTTGAAAAAGGGTTTAGGTAACAGGTGAAATCGGATAAATCACTTAAAGGGTAAAATGTTGTATGTTCCCACTCATTGCTGGAATTAATTAAGAGCGTATCATTAAGCAGATTGTCAGCTTTATTTACCACAAGTCCATTTGTTACAAAAATGTCAATGATTCTTGGTTGGTCCTTCCACTGCTATTCTCATTGTTTTCAAATGGCAGTGGATAGCCGCACCATTCGGTCTGTCTAATTATATTAATCTATACCTGGCCGCTTTTTAGCAAAGGTAGCACGTTAATAAGTCGCAATTCTTATGAAAAACCTGTGGGATGTAAAGAGAATTGTCGGTCCCTTCGTTTTAGGCATTAGGTTTATTACATTGGGTTAATGAAACCCAAACTGGATTCCAACAGTCCACAGCAAAATAGCTGAAAGGAGAAGTGTATACATAAAACGTTTATCAGGGACGATAAGCGTGAAATTGAACATTATAGTCTAATTCTATTCTCCTTTAAATTGCAATTTCAACAAAACACCCATAGCAGACCATAACAGGCATGCAGAAAACGTGGAATCGTCCATTTAATCAGGAAATAGTACACCTAAGGAAGTAAGTTCGTGGTGCAGTGAATTGAAAAAAGAAAACTCTAGCCTTATTGTAAAGTTTAAGGGGTCATACTGTGGCGTATGTGTACACATATGTAGGCGACACCACTTGTTCCTTAAAGGATATAAATCTTCATAACCCACTGAGCAGAATTTAAAAGTTTCCTGTTCCTGAAATCCATGACCAGGATGGAAGCCAAATAAGAATTATTGCAAACACGTAAAGACTTATATCTGCCATGGAGTAAAAATATTTCCCTTTTATTAGGAAATAGTTTTTAGTTTTTTTTTTAAATCTGCCACGTCTAGGCGCATTGCTGCACTATTTCAAACTTGCAAGTAATTTATAAAACTGAAAAATGCTTTTTTTTTGGACAATTATAAAATTGGAGAAAAAGTTCGAATGTTAAAGTCATTTCACGACATTTCATGTTGGTTAGTTGGAGATTATATGCCCATGAGGGTACATATAGATGGATTTATGCAGCTTCCCGAGAAACTTTTTAATTGTGGTAAACACGGAAGATATTCATTTCATTTCATGCATTGTCGGGCACAATGAATTTATAAAATTTCTGGAAAATCAGAACGACACTAAACTCAATTTAATTTAATTTCGTTTTGTCATCTCTAAAAGGATATTTAATTAGTGGGTTGTGTGGTTTTCTGCTATAAAATATCATCTTTCACATTGATCCGTGAAGGAAACTATATTTTCTCAACTAGGTTTCATTTAATAAAATTGTTACGCTTGCGGACACGGATTCGTAGATTAATTAGAAAATCAGGTTCTTCTAATTGTCTTTTATTGAACATCATTCAAATACTGTAATTGTCTTAATCTAGTTATAATACAAACAGTTATAGTTATATAAGTCACTATACAACACAATTTGACACAATAAAAGCCCATCTTGTAATTTACTTGGCGAAACTTTACTGTATCACTTTCAATACAAGAATACTCAATCTAACCCTATTACTACACTATTTGTAGCTAACTTCTTGGTTCTAGGTAATTTTAGATCTCTATCGAATCCCATTCTAGAAATATCTAACACCTGCGGCCATTGAGGCGATGCTGGACCTCCTACCTCTGCATCAGCATGTGAGGGGGAGGCTGCATATGCTGTCTTAAGGCTGCAGAAGTTGAATCTACTCAACCCTGGCAACCCACAAGGGCACCTTAAAATCCTTCAAGAATTCCTGGAGGATGAGGTGTCCATCCCCCTTTCGGACATAATGTCGAAAAAATATAATTTCGAGCTACCTTTCAACGCGATCCTAGGAAGTCTACAAACGTGGCAAAAGATGTTCGATGGATTATCCTTTTGAAAAAGGATCATTGAAATGGTACACACATAAATCATGCTTAGATACTGGGACGGGGGCTGATGTATATGGGCCAAACTTTAGAATTTCTAAAGCCATGGCTTTCTCATCCACTATCTTTCAGGCTGAAATCCATTCCATTGAACTCTGCGTATGTGAAAACATCAGAAGAGGTACACGTGGCGCAAATATATATATAATGTCGGAAAGCCAGCTAGCATTAAGGACGCTGAGTTCCTTCATTTGTAAATCTAAGCTGATCTATGATTGCCTAAATGCCTTGCTACAAACAATAGGGTAACTCCGTTGTGGGTGCCGGATCATAGTAATATATTAGGCAGTGAAACTGCGGATCAACTGGCTAAGAAAGGTGCCATATCCGCCTTTATCCCCCCTGAGCTGTTTTGTGGCTATCCAAAAAGTCACATCAGATCCAAAATCAAACTCTGGGAGGACAAAATCAAATTATTATATTGGGAAAACCTCCCAGGTCTGAGACAGGCGAAAAAGTTTATAACTTATTCGCAGCAGAGGACCAAGGAACTCCTCACTATAAACAAAATGGGTGTAAGCATTCTGACGAACCTTTTCTTTGGCCATTGCGCGCTAAGATACCACCTCAAAAAGATGGGCTTGGCAACAGAGGAAACTTGTCGCTTCTGCTTAGAAGAAGAAGAGGCCGCAGAACATATTCTCTGCGAATGTGAAGCTGTCGGCCGCTCAAGATTTAGGCATGTGGGAAAGGCTTTCCCTTCACCAAAGAATGTTGCAATCGCGGCTACCAAGAAGACTTTGGGTCTTATTAAGAACCTCAGGTTGGAACGGGATGAATAAAATGGGCCATTTCACAATAGATCTGGTTTGATCGCGGTGATTAGAGGCCTCTCACCTCAGGCCCCATCCTCTGATAATAACAAGTTACATAATGTTATTTTTATAAAAAAGTAGTACATATAGTCTACGACTGCCAGGTACATTGATATATGACGGTCACTTCTGACGTTCGTACACCACTTTTGAGGGATTTTCGTTAACAACATTCCATCAGATAGCATACGGAGGGAGTAGTTCTTGTCTTAAAAAGACGTATTTTAGACGGTATAATTCATCCGAAGTTTGTTCGCCTCTTCTATTTTGTGAGATGATCATAAGTTAAAGACGAAAAATTTCAATTCTCGATATTTTGAATTTAAAAAATAACAGATACAGGAAATTCTGTGCGTTTGAAAATAATTTTAAATTAAATAGTGATGAAAAACAAATGGCTTTCTGTTTGGCTGATTCTGCAAAGTAACAAAATATAATAAATGCAAAAAAAGAAATTCAAAGCCCTCTAAATCATGCACCGTCAACGGTGGACATCAGAATGAACACAATTTTCTCGAAATCCAAAAATCTTTACGAAAAAAGTGAAAAGGTAATTGAGAAAAACTCGATCTTCTATTTCTTCTTCTTTAACCAGGACAGAGCACAGCAGAGTCCTGAACACAAAACACTGAAGACGCCACCAAATCAGCCTTAGACTGAACTATTGTGCCGGTCAATGCAGAGGACTCATCCCGGTGAGACAAAAAAATAGGCCGAGATATCACATCCTACCCATCGAAATTCAGGTCAAAAAAGCAGCGGCGTCGACGGTTCTGAGACTGCATCTCAATGGCTGTTGGGTGCATGCAGGTTCGCCTGTTCCCCATGAATCCATTGTTGAGCTGTTGCGGACTGAGACGCCTGTTTTCGACCTTGGTAACGACCACCTCCTGGAGGAGATGTGTATTTCAGATTTCAAGCTTGAGATCCCACCTAGGGAGGACTGAGAGCCCGACTCCGTAATCCTCCCTTCGACGCACCTGATCTTTTACACGGATGGTTCAAAAATAGACGGGAAAGTCGGGGCAGGCATCCACTGTGGGGACCTAGGGGTGAGGATGGCAATTCACCTCGAGGATCACACCACGGTCTTCCAAGCGGTAGTCAAAGCCATACTGGAAGCGGGCAGATATCTCAGGTCTCTGCAACCTGAGGGGTTAAATATTGCGATCTGCATGGATAGCCAGGCGGCTATAACAGCCCTGATGAAACATCCAAGTAATACGGGACTGCAAATATGAACCTAACGATCTGTCCCGGAAAAATCACCTTAGCATACTATGGGTGCCAGGCCATAGCAGCATATACGGTAATGAGATAGCGGACGAGCTGGCGAGGGAGGGGGCTGTTCTTGGCTCTCAATCCTCCCCTACAGGGATGTCGACCAGATATCTACTCGGGTGTATTGCAAACTGGGCAAACAACCAACACCACCGGCTATGGGACGTGACCCCGGTCGCCAGTAGAACCAAGGAACTGTGGGGCCCACCTAATGCTAGCTCAACGTCCAAGTTTCTCCGGCTAAATAAACCATCACTGAGACTGCTGGTTTCAATTTTTACAGGACATGGATTCCCTAAAGCGCATCAACACAGAATAGGACGCTCTAGCGATGCCGACTGTAAGGGCTGCGGGGATGAAACGGAGACCGTGACACACTTTTTGTGCCACTGCCCGTCACTCGCAGGGAAAAGACTCAGACACCTGGGATGCTACTTCCTTGATGAACTGCATCAAGCAGGCGAAAAAGGCTGGGAGCATATTCTGGCTTTCACTAAGTCGACCGGGTGGTTGGGTCAGTGAATGGATCTATCCCGTTCACTAGCTACTACATGAGTAGTAATGGGTGGATGAACAATGGGCCTAGCAATGGCCTAGTTCCAGGGATTGCTAGAATCTCACACCCAAAAAATAAAAATAAAAATAGGCCAAGATAAGAACGCCAGAATGATGTACTCCTATAGTTGTAACAAAGCAGAAAATAATGTTGTGATGATAATACTAAATGATGAAGATCTATTCTGAAGAATCCACGGAGTGATAGTAAAAATTATAAGTTATGAAGATGTGTGATATATGACGAATTTAAAATTGATTAATGTTCGTTGAATGATTATAATAAAATTATAACTCATAACTCGAATTCAGATACGTCGTTTTAGTAAAGTATAATACATGCAGTTCAGTTCGGGCGTGAACTATACCCATAATACAGCTTAATAGCAAACACTTGGGATTTTGAAATCAAAAAACAGATTCAAAACTTATCAGAAATGAAATTACATGCACTCCACTGTTCAAATACTTGAAGTTCACACTACACAGAAATGTCAAATGATTGACCTTACCGGTGTGTTTCAAGCAGTCCATGGATTCAACTTCCCCCCAGAAGAATCCCCCAAAGCACGGCCAGAAGTCATTAGCTATTAAGATTCACTATTAATTATGTTTTAGTATATTTAGGCTTGTCTCCCCCCAAAAGAAACCTTCGGAGTACAATAAACATCATAATTGGTCTAAACCAATTATAGCTTCTTTCCTTATCCTTATTTTTCATTGCTTGCTATAATAAACGTTTTGGCGTTGTTTTTATTCAAATTAGTCAATGGTTTCTACGCCAAAATCTCGCTCCTGGCCTTCGCCTGTAGTTTTAAAATGTCACCTCCTAAAACCACTTCTTCAGCGATAAAAGAATATAACGTATTGGATTCTTAACAGCATACATATAAGTTTCAATAAAATCGGAATAATGTTGTGTTTCTTGTTAGTTAAATCTCGAACAGTGTGTAGGAAACAACATGCTCGAATAAACTGAGACGTGGAAAGCAATGAAAATTTATTGAAATTAACTATTACAGGAGTGCACAGTTTTTGAATTAATATTATGCAATGTAATGTATATGATTACTTATGTAATTGTCACTCCTTTTTGAACATAGATTCTTAACGATTGTTTTTTTAATCCATACTTGTAACTTCAGAGTTTACTATACAACGTCATCTTTACAAGTAGAAAAATTAACTTTTAAATTTTCACAAGAGATACTGGTTTAAGTCTATTACTTATGACAAACCACATTGCAATTATATGACACTATTTGATGCAGACCGCACGTTAAGTTGACAAGTGTAGAAGAAAATTCAATGATAAATTATCGCAAAGTAGAATCACCTACAGAGTAGTTGAACTTGACGCTGATATTTTCTTTGCTTTGAAAACCTGTGTGTCAGGTACAACTTGATAAATAAATCAGATGCCTTTGAAACGTAATTGGTTTAACACTTGAAAGAAGCCTATAAATTCAGTAAACTTCCTTCATTATTGCTGCAATATTGCATTTCTACCCGTCCTGACTTTACTTAAAGGTTGTTACCAACTTCGTAATATGTCAATTTTAACGGATGCTCTTTGTTTTGGACTAATTAGAAGCCCACGAGAGATACAGTATATTCCACCTAATGAACTTGCCAATTAATAAGTTTGAGCATAGTTTCCGACAATAATGAATGAGAGGACGCAAAGTCTTTCCTTTCGTCTAGGTTTCGTGATGGTTGGCAATTAATTAGGGGAACCTTCAATGAACTCAACCAAACCTGCTCACTCACCGGAATAAAGAGGTATGAAACCCTTTCAGTTCTGATAACACTATACCACCACTGTGCTATGTGGTCAAGTAATGTGAATAAATCCGATTGCATGCCAGTGGAGGCGTTTATTATGCGGGGAATAATTCATCCATTGAGTGGTGTCCTGATTTATAGACCCAATTGTCCTGCAGAGCGTTGTGACCGCCGCTTTCTCATAGAATGAGGTTATTTTGCTAATCTGATATAAGAACGCATTTGTAATGCAAATAAATTTGAATATTTGCTACGTAGTTATGGGTTAGACTTAACTTTCAACAAAGTTTTTTGTTTTTACCGCCCAGGAAATCGTTTTCTGGCATACAATGAAGCAGCATGTGACTAGGAGTGAATAACGAGGGCAAACTCATTTTTATAATTCGTTTACTATTTGCATACTTGATCGGCAGTTTTGTTGCTTTTGTGAATAAGTAGCCGTGAAAAGAAAAATGTTTTGATGTTAGGTTTAGTAACGAGTTTTGTGTTCACAGAAAATTATTTTTTAACAAACATGTGACAGACAACTCAAAAATGTTAAACATATATCATTAAAACGCTAGCTTCGTATATATCCGCACCTGCCTCGTGAATATTTTTATTACTTATGCGGATTTTATTGAAACTTGGTATTGGTGTTTTAGTTGGGGCGGTAATCTGTAACTCAATTCTGGTTCACCAAGTCAAACCCTTTTTAGAAGTGGATTCTTGAAAAATTTTATTGTATCATATTTCTTAATGAAAAACGATGTCATTCGTCAACTTCCATAAAAAATTATCGTTAATTCACGGCTAGCAGAATTATTATTCCGCCATTCTAATAGAAAAAAGTTGTAATCCATGCGAAAAAGGTTGCAATCTATCCGAACAAGGTTGCATTCTATTTGGAAAAGATTGTAATATATATGGAAGGCTTTTTTGTGTGGGAATCTACAAAAGCTTATAGTCGCAGTTACAAAAGTCGGCAATAAAATTATTATGTCGAAAATTCAAATACACAGGGAAGAATAATTTGTTTGCCAGTCCACATGTGGTATACGATAAAATATCTAATTCATTACTACTTTTGTAAGAATTTGACAACTGACAGACTTCTTTTACTCATATCGATGACTAAGAAGCAGAGGTTACATTCGCAGAATCCTTTTAAAAAGTATAGCTTCAGCCTGGTCTACGGCCTAGATTCAATGAAATATCCGACAGTGTACGACTGGAGATTCCTGCTGATCTGCCTTTGGACGTATGTCTGAGTGCAGATCAATGTAAGGCCGTACAGACAGCCTTATTTTAAAAGATTATGGACCAAAAACACGGCTTCACTATGGACTATGGGGGGGCAAAAATGCTGAATAACGGGATCTTCGAGTAAAACCCCGCAACAGCCTAACAGCCAGAGAACCTATTAAGGAAACTCAGCCCTTCAGCTCCGTTAGGGCAGAACAGCCTAGCAAGAACAGACGTGGCATTTTTTTACGGTGTAGCCAAAGCTCAAGGGATACCCTATGATGCTATAGCACAGCCTTGGCGAAAGAGAAGGCAGGAAGAGGAGATAGAGAATTAGGATGTCGAGCAAAGGTGTCGGTGCACATTCAGCTTGAACAACTGCGGCCTGTAGTCCTGGGAGAAGACAGAAGATGGTATTCTGCTCCACATTTGTATTATTCTACTCAAGAAGGAGTCACGGAATTTCACTATTCTGCTCAGTCTCAGGATGACCACGGCGCGATGTGAGGGTATCACGCGCAGAGATTGATTTGTCTGCAGTAAATCAAGCTTAAAAGGTTAAGAGGTTAAGAGACAAGGATCAAAAAAGGTTCTGCTCGTAAAAAACAACAAATTGGGGGTTACCATATGGGCTGTTTTCAGATAAAACTCCATCTTTAGCATCATTAGCGACATCTGACACGCTTGGCAGGAGATTTGTTCAGGATAAGCCCAGCGTGGAACACAGCAGGGGCCCTGGGTGTATGAAGAACGTATCACAGGTCCGTCCACAAATTCTACTGTATGAGAAACCAAGAGCAGCAGTTCATCAATAGCGATTCGGTGATAGTACAAGTGTAGGTACCGTCTCCAAGGGGCATCTCCATTGTCTTTTTGGCCTCAGCTCACCATCCTGGAGACTATGGCAAGGTGTAATAGACACAAGTTCAGACGAGCTAGTGAATTAATGCAAACGGAGCATTAACAGCTCGTCTTTGGATGCGATGCTAATGCAGGCTATGTTGCATATTTTAGCGTAAATACCAATGATAGAATTTATCCCCTATTTGATTCTGTTTTATCTACAGATTTTGAAATTTTAAACAAGGTAAAGCTGAGCTT
>QYTT01092141.1:18020-30043 GCA_006980735.1 Dasypogon diadema | reverse complement strand
TAAGATGACACGGCTGTTGATCCTAAATTCTATGGAAAAAGAACTATTTTTGAAAGGTAAAATATAATTAAAATGGCTTCTTACTTATTATATATATTTTTTTCTTACTGAGTACAAAGTTCATACTTGTTTTGTTGAACGTTTATGTTTTTATACAACTTTAAAGAAATAAATTGTTTTGGTTATTGTAATGCTTATTATTTTTGATATACATTTTTCTACTGCAAGAAAAGTTTTGTTCAACATAAATATAAATAATATTTATTAGAATGACTATTCATAAACGCGGCAAACATTTTCTATTTTTGAGATGAACACCTTCCTTTCGAATGCAATTTCAAATTTATGATATATTGATAATATTGGATTGGTATTATCAACACATCGATATGCAAGCTTTTAATGTCATTTGATTTGATATATCATGATATCTGCACCTCATGAACACTCCTAATGGCGACCCTGCAGCCCGTACTTTTGGAAAAGCTGAAAAATAATCCAAGAGCTGGACTAAGGCCCATCAGCATAAAAGAATATCGAGCCAGGAAGGCCAGGCAACCACACGAAAGCCAAAACGTGGAGGAACAACTGAAACAGCAGCTACAGCAGAAATAAGAAGAGCAGCCACGTCAAAGGAGCAAAAGGTCAAGGGCAGAAAAAAGGGTAAAACACAGGAGGGAGATTGCAGAACTATATAGACTCGCATATTTATCGACCACAAAGAGCGAGAAAAATTCCTTTCTAGACGCGGCACGTCTACTGAGGTGCGGATAGCACACGGAGAAGGAACAGTATGGGAACAATAAAATCCAAGTCAAAGCAATAACAAAACAATAATGCGGCATCAGCAGCAGTAACCAATAGCAACACATTTTTGACTACGAACGTCTTCACGGAGCATGTATCGGAGATAAAATATCTGCTGATAATCATCATTTTAATTGCTTTAGCGGTAGTACGAATAAAATTTAAAACATAAAATATAGAATCGGCTTTAGGCTGATTATTTGATGCCCTATATGATATAAATACAGTTCATCTCTTCTGTACAAAATTTTAGAGTGATAGGTTGCTTCCTTTTTGAATTATATCCAATAATCTGGAAATTCAATATGGCCGCCCGACCAAGGAGTGGGGGACATGGCTTATTTTTGTTTATCTGACTTGGAATCTCATAAAACTCATTTCCAAAAGCTTTTAAAGTGATAAATTGCTTCCTTTTCGAATTATGTCCAATAAGCCAGAAATTCAATATGCCGACCAAATCAAGGAGTGGGGAGACGTGGCCTATTTTCGTTTTTCTGATCTGGAGTCTCATAAAACACATCCATACAAAATTTCAAAGTGATAGGTTGCTTCCCCTTCAAATCACATCCAATAATCCAAAAAACCAATATGGCGGCCCGACCAAGGAGTGGAGGAATATGAGCGACTTTCATTTTATTGGTTAAGCGTTTCATAAAACTACTCCTTATAAAATTTGAGAGCTATACGTTGTTCCCTATTTGAATTATACCCATTAATCCAAAAATTTAATATGGCGGCCTATTGAAGGAGTGGGGGGATATAAAAACCAATAGGTAAACAGGCAAATAAGATAGCATTAGTATAAAATAAGCCAATGTATAATGTAAACAAGTGTAAAATAAATAAATCAAATTAAAATGAGTGTATCATGAATGACTTAAAAACAATAATCGAAAATCTAGAAAAACTGGTATCAAATTTCAAAAAGACTCTAAATAGAACATACAGTGCTATCTATCTGTTAACAAAAAGAAGGTTAGTGGACAGTTAGAAACAGCCGTTCAGTCAGAAATATAGTGAGCTAGGAAAAGAACTGAAACAAGTTTGTGAACACTTGGTAACGAGATATCAGAAATTATACAAAGAGTTAGAAAGCATAATCAGGATTAAGACAGAGGACATAAAAGTTGTATTAGAAGACTCGGCAGAAGAAGAGAAAGAAGAAGGAGATCATAACAGTTCAATAAGAACAATACAGAATAGTGTGTCAGAATAAGGAATCACCAAAATGTCTACATCTGATATGGCTTCAGCCATATCTTACTTCATATTAAACTTCTGTGAATTACGTCCTGAATTTGTCGGTATGACGTTAAGATAGAAATCCTTTTAATCACCACAAGTGCGACTTTCTGTGTGTGTGTGCGTCCTCTTTACGTCCGTAGCACAACCTCAGTAGATCATGTCCCGAATATGTCGGTATAGTTCCAAAGAGTATCTTCTGAGTTGTATGTTAAACAAATATAAATAAACCTCCCATGGAATGATTTTCTATGCTCTAAGTGATTCTTTGGGGAGTTCCGATCATCAGGCTAAGATGATGTCATAATAAGGCGAAGCTCGTTATTGTAACCGCGAATAAACAAATGTTTTTGAAAATATTTCTTTTAAAACAAAAAGTTCAATAAAATGAAAATTTTACAACAAGTGCCCTATAAAAACTCAATCGAACTATGAACACTAAAACTGCCGAACTGCATAAAACAGAGATAGAAATAATACGATAATAATGCAAATGAAAGGGAGGATGGAGTTCAAAACTGGTACCTTTGGTAGTTCTAGTGTTAACTTATTATTAGAGATGCTTTGAAGCATTTCGAAAATTTGTACCTCTTACCTCCATAAAACCAGGGCTTTTCGAAAAAGTGTTGATTTTTGAGATTTACTTTTAATTATTCTATATTATTAATAATCTTTGTTGCATCTGTCGACGTCTATCTCTCAATGCAAAAAATTTTTCAAATTAGAGTGAAAATTTGTGTTTTTGAAACTCTTAAGCTTAAATAGTAAAACATTATTCTCGTTTAAGTTAGTAAATAGCGTTGTGCAGTGTCAGTTTGGTCTCGGCACTTAGAAAAAATACGCCATAGTTTTTTTGGAACTCAAAAATATTTTCCTTTTGAATAAAAATCATATAGTGTACGGTTGAAATTAAAATATACGATGTCGTGTCATCATCAAAAGAATGAAAAATGTTGAATCATGGATGTTATCAGTAGTGTAGAGAATAGAATTTTTGTAGTGGGACAAAGTAAAATTAATTTAAAAACTTGAAGAATAACTACGAGAATTTTACTTAGGAAACACCGTGAAAATTCCTCCTCTTCATCAGCTTATTATTTTCGAATTCAATTCACGATAATCCAGTGAAAACGCTAGAGCTAAAAATAAAAAGCAAAAAAATTGCTTTATGTAAATTTCAAGCAGGTGGAATAAACGTTGTGTGACCATAGTACATTTTTCATCAACCGCGCTTAATCTTCGAGAAAACTTCGTCTGTCAGGATTTGAACGGAAGGAAGGTGAGTTGATTATGCAAATTTGTCGTCCAGTTCTCACATTAATCTCACACCAGTTGCAAATTGAATTTGAAGTTAGTTCCTTTATAGGTTGAAAACAAAAAGAGTTTGAAAGAAAAGCCTTGACTAACCGGCAGAAAATGAATAACTTTCAACGGCAGTACGAGTATATACCACCAAATGGGATGAAATGGGATAAACTTAAGGTGGAAAAGTTTTTTTTTTTTGCGATCGCACTTTTATATTTGATTTGAATTTCACCACACTGGCTGCTTGGAATATTATCCTCTTGGATAAGATAAAATTAATACAGCCGTTCGCTTATTAAAATTCAGAAAGTTTAAATTGGAAATTTTATATGACTTCATGAATTTATATGATTGGAGTAGCGGCTCGGTGTCATGACTGCGTTAAGGAGCAGGAGACGATTAGTGCGGTTTTTATAGTTTCTCCATTTTAGTCACAGACAAATATAAAGTTCTTAGTTTCTTTAGATTTTAAAAGGCTTTTGTTGGTACTGAATTTACATATCCCTTTTAAAAGTTTTAATTATGATTTGTCTATTTATTTTGGGAACTATTATGAAATAAAATCAATTTAGAGTTTGAGCTTTTTAGAAACAATTTCTTATTAGCATATATTCATGAATTCAAAAGATGGGAGTATTTAAATGGAAAATTTTGTGGTTTTTCTCACATTGTGAGTTGGCTGCTATATTTGAAATTTATCAGAATATTTTCAAATTCCTACTATGATTATACTGGACAAACAAAAAATGATATGTTAGGGGAGGGGGAGGGCATTCCTAACGGCACTTGAAGGTTTTTGATCGTTTTTTATGATGAAGGCCATGTAGCTTATATATGATATGTATCTGGGTTACATATCAAAATCATTAGGAAATTGAAATTATTTAAATTTTTGAATTTTAAAACTTGTAACAATTTCCCACAAAATAACCCGAAATAAAATCTTTTTCGTATCAAAAATACATTGTTACGCATTGCCGCTTAGATTTTACTCCAAGTAAACCTGATACTACCTGCGCAACCTGATACAAGATAAATCCACAATCATAAATTAGAACCCATAAAATATTATTCAACTTACTTTGATGTATGGTTCCCTTAAGTTTTTGTGGTAGAGATAAAATGCATACAAATAAAATGATAAAAAATATGCAACTGGCAAATCTTCAGATGCTGGCATTGGTCCAGTTTCCGATCCTTCATCCATATGTTCGGCTGACCTCTTGGCACCTTTCGTCCATCTCGCCTAGAAAATCAGACATGTCTCCCAGGCCAAGTCGTTTCAATCCATCCGTTGTCGTTGCAGTACTTCTTTGCATCGCTTCGACCACTTCGGAACTGCCGACTTCCCAACTCTCCCTCTATCTCAGTGACGTCACACATCGGCAATAAAAGGACCATGGATTCATGGGACCAACCTCCACAGAGGGTGAATTTCCTGGCTAGGCTGATTTACTACGTGGAGTGCATGTATCCTTTGTTTTTCTCATTGCCATATATATATGTGGGATAGGATTACCGGGTGGTGTATTGTAAAAAAATTGAAAACACTTGTGTAGTTCACATAAAATTGTTTGTATTAAATTCACTAATTTTTCAGGTTTCACAGATTTTAGGTCTAGTCTAATTAAACAATTCACAATAAAAGAGATTGGGTTATTTTAATGTTAATGTAGGCATCTCACACTTTCTACCAACTATTAAAGGGTCTTATCACTTTACTTCACTTAACAAGGCTTGGCTGGTACTCAATCGCTTAGCTGCTTAACTAGCACTGACTAAAACGAGGATGGTAACCGCTGGTCGATCCGAACGCCATACGGTACCTTTTTGTCTCTGTAGGTTCTTTTGTTGCATGGAAGTGATGAAACAGAGAAATTTTCAAAAATTCTTCTTTTTTTTGTGTTTCAGTTTTGAGACTCCTACATATATATATCTATTTTAGTCTGATTTTGCAGCGATAACCTCTTCCTTACCTTACCTTACTGGCAGCCCATCAATACATGTGTTACCGACTCGCAACCTGCGATATAGCTTATCGCATCATTAAATACATAAGCTTCCCCATCAAGACAAAAATCCCTTACGGCATAGTCCCGTTTTCTCTTTATTGGTTCGGTTGAGGCGACGGTGTCCTTTTGACCATCTACACACGCTCTGTCAATGCTAGCTGTGATGGCTGAGTCTGAGCTTGGGGACAGCTCCTTGTGAAGTTTGTTTTCGCAGATTCTAGCCACCTATTAGTGCAACATCTGTTACGACAGTTCTCTCGAGAATTAGGCTGGGCTCACATAGCGAGCAGGGCGATACGACGCTAAACTAAAATATGTTATTTATCTAACTTGAAATTTGAATCTTTTGTTTTTTTTTGTTTTAATTATGGCCATTAAAAATTAAGAAGAATGAGGATGAATTTAAAAGCAAATTTTAAACGTAATTATATCTCTCACTTACAAATAGAGCTCAATAAAGGCCAAGGATTTGGATAGGCATCCTCTGCATGTCTTTAAGGACGTGCAGGCGATTGGCCATATTCCTCACAGTTTCATGCAATTATTCTTTGGATTTTTGCTTTACGCACCTAAACATGATTATCCGATCCTCAAAGTCAAAGTTTGTGATACCAATGTAAATTGCTGTTCGCCAGTCCACAGTCACGCATAGATATCTTATCTCTTATCATGTGACCACTACTTGCTGTGGTCCTGACCAATTTCTTCGATCGCCTCCGCAGAACTCAGTATTTGTCTGCATCGTTCCCTCTTTCTTTTGTGCTTCAGCCGTCCAAATAGCCTCCGCTCTTCTTCGTGATCCACTCCGGTCCGTTTTGTCTATCCCACCTGTACGTGTTCTTCAGCCTTGGGTTCGGCTGACATCTTTCAATGTCGCATTGTTTATTTCACCTTGAATGTCAGATGCGTTGTCTAAGCCAAGTCGTTCTAGTTAATTCGTTGTCCCTGCGCTGTTTAGTTGTATCTTTTCGAACTCTTCAGAACTATCGACTTTCGTCTCATAAATTGTTCAATCCTAAGGAAGAGGGTTTATGGCCCTCCCCAGAAACCATGGGCCCGACTTCTACAGAGAATAGATTTTTCGGCAATGAAATAACGCATTGTTCTGTTTATGAATCTATCTTGGTACCATCTTTCAGTGATAACCTGTTCGGCGTCAATACTTAAGTTTGTATGTCGCTGCCCCCGACATAGCTTATAACCTTACTAAGATTCTCAAATTCCCCACTGCGACAAGATTTAGATACCACTATGATGCGATGTTTTCAATCTGAATAAATGATAAATAATAGCAGGCGTCCAACTCAAATGCATCCGAATGAAAAGGAATAATTATATTCAATAATTATTCTTCCATTCGGGTACATTAGAGTAGGACGTCTGCAGTCCTCCCTTTGGAACCAAAAGTATTTTTCCATAAATTCGGCATATGTGGTTTACATAAAAATTTAAAGGATAAGTGCATAACAATGTTTCCAATATTGCTATTCTTGCTTTGTAAAATTCCAATTAGTTCGAAAATGGAAAATGTAATAATGTAATCGGAAATGACATTCGTTTTCCCCTTTTTCATTTAAGTAAATTGAATCAACCTTCGATGGTATCTTAATGAACTCTTATCGAAGAGCGAACTTCAAATATTGGGATACTAATAGATGGGTGAAGGTAACCGACAGCGTCAAGTGACTCAAAAATGAAATAACCAATTACTTCTGCTCATAAATCGTCCGCTCCTCTCTTCCCGTTGAAGACACCAAGGTGGAATTCAGAGGTGAGCTGCATGTTGCAAAAATGTATATATTGAGTACGGCAGCTGGGCTTCACTGTTCAATAGGAAAAGTGTATTTAAATTCAATTCATAGCGAGATTAGATTCAGCATCGTCCTTGCCAGGACCGAGTGTATTGCTCTACACCGAAAGGAAGTACATTTGAACGTGATTCTTGAGGAAAGGAAGAAAGTTTGTCCTCGAAAGCCTTCTATTTATGTGCACATGCATATCAGTTGCCCTTGTAGGGAAAATTCACCAATGCAGGGTCTGATATTTGTTGAATATGCAGCAAATGGAAATGTGAGGGGGTAGTTAAGGCACGCAGTGCAATGGGATTCAGAAGAAAATTACTTCCATTGCTTTTTCACATAACAAATTAAATTAAATTTTTTTTAGGAAATTATGTCAACAGCGCCTCGTTTGGAGCAGATCACATCAGCATATTCACTTAAAATAAAAAGTTCTTTGGTATTTTCTGAAAAAAAAAAAACACTTTATTACATTTTTGCACAAGATTGCTTGGGATCCCATTCTTTTCAGGATAAGTCTGTGTTTTCAATGCACCAAGATGACAAAAATATGGGAAACACAATACTGTCAAGCCAAGAGAGAATCCTTTTTCCAATTTGAGCTAACTGAACCGCATAAAATCATTATTAAAGGGATATGTAGGGCTCACGAATCTTCAGTGGGAATGATATGAAATGTTTCCAAAAGCCATGGGGTGATAAAATTATTCCTTTCTCCTTTACGTCCTTTGAATAAAGTCCTCTAAATGAGCAATATCTTTTCATCGTTGGATTTAGTCCAGTCCGTAGTTTCTGTTTATTCTCCGAGATCAAATGTTCACTCGGGTAAAAAATTATTTTTTACGGGACACTTGATTTTGACTGCTATCTCTAAGCATTTCGGTTTTGCCCTATATAATTCGGCTAGTTTTGTGCTTAGAAAATTCAAGATATTCTGAGATTTTGGGTTATAATGATGTGTCTGGAGCTTTTTCTATATCAGAAGGAAAGGAATAGGATTTTTTTTTGTTTTGTTCGCAGGTGCGTTTAAAATATCTCCCAATTTAGGTCATTTTTTGTGTGGCATAGTTGTAGTTATGAACTTATGTGGTCTACGTTTTTTTTAACTGTTATTATGTGGCATGTGGCATGCTGAAAGCAAAAAGTTTCTCAAAAGCACTTTTGCAAATTTATTCAATTGTATCTAATATCGTAAAGCCTTGGCGGAAAAGAACATTGGGAGAGGGAAAAAGGAATTAGAAAGTGAAGCGAAGGTATCGGTGAATATTTTGTTTAAAAAACCTTGAGCTATATTGGACAGGGAAAACAGAAGATGGTAGCCAACTCCACATTTGTGTAGTGAAGAAGGATTTTCTAAACCTCATTGTTCTGCTAGGTTTTATCTTGAGGGTGAAAGGGAATAATCTTCGTGAAAGTAGCGATGAAAGGGCGTTAGATAAGCGATATTGCATTGGTGCTCTAGTAAAGCTATCACACCTATCATCCATATACATATGACTTCAAAATTTATCATAGATATCTAAATTAAGCAGATTATCCTGGGTTTGTTTTCAGGAATCTGTCATACGTCTGCCCTGGTAATTTAATTCACATTTGATTTACAGTTCGAATTCTTATCTACTGGTATTTGCAGGTATTATACCCAGTGAAACACTCGACCACTTTGTTTCATTTCGAGAAAGCAGTATACATATTCGCTTTGTAATTTCATTTCAAGGAAATTAGTTACGATCTTGGTAGGAATTGCACTCAGGTCTTGTTTATTGCATCTGTTAACTAATAATTCAGAGTTCTCTGCAAGAGCACGAATATTATCCTTAATATGTATATTCAGTGTTTAAATGCAGCGACATTTTTATATTCATTCCTACTTGTCTGAAAGGTCTTATCACGTGCTTTTCTGTGATTCCCGCTCGAGAGTTATAAGGGCTACATCTGGTGTGCCCCAGGGAAGTAATCTTGGCCCCCTTATCTTTATCATCTCTATTGATGACATCGTGGATCTCTTGAGATACTCCAAAGTGTTAATCTATGCTGATGATGTGAAAATATTTTCATTTATAAACGATATTAGTGACTGCACTTCCCTTCAGATGGACCTCAACGTCTTTTACAGTTGGTGATGCTGCAATGATTTGGAGCTCAATATAAATAAATGTGAGACCATATCGTTTTTTAGAGGCCGTACTCCCTTTGTATCCCACGAGTGCAATCTGTTAAGGATTTGGGTGTCATTTTGGACTCGAAATTGCATTTTATCTCTCATATTAACCACACTGTTTGTATAGAAGCAACTCCATGCTGGGTTTTGTTAAACGATGGTCCAGGGTGTTTTCTGATCTTCAGGTTGCAATAACTTTGTATAACTCGTTCGTAAGACCTCTGCTTGAATATGCATCTCAAATTTGGAGCCCCTTCTATGCTCTTCACATTAGCCGTACAGAGTCTGTACAACTAAATTTCGACGACCCTCAGACTCTTCCACTTTATCGGGAGCGCCTTGGGTTGGTCAATCTCGCAGTGAAAAGTGACCTAGAGTTGCTGACATCGTTTTTATCCACCAATTATTGAATTTTAATATTGACTCTCCGGACCTCCGGGGAAAAGTAACGTTTGGAGTTAGTGTTCGTAGTTTGAGAGGTGCCCCTCTTTTATATGTGAACCCTTCGAGGACTAACTATGGGGGGCAGGAACCCATTGATCGCATGTGTATTACTGTCAATTGTATTATGGAACATTTCGATTTGAGCGTCTCTAAAAGTGTACTAAAATCTCGTCTTTCCTTTACCATTTAGGTTCCTTGTCCTTGTATATTACTTGTTTTACCCTGCACTAATTTGCTAATTACTTCTTTCGTACTATTAATTGGTTTAACTTTAACGTACTCACGTGCTCGGATGTTAATGTTTGAGCTTGGGAATCGGTAGTATGCTCGTTTGTAAGCGACGTGCAATGCCACTACGACTGAGATTCAGATGAAGGTCTGCGTCGGTTCGGGACGTGCTTCGCGTGAACGTCGACGGACGTGCTTGTCGGCTGAAATAAGCCGTGATGTGTTTCAGGATTGGTGGCGTGGGCGTGCATGCAGAGTGAATATTAACACATGAACTTATAATACGTACACATTTAAATTGTAATCTAAATCTGTATAATTCGCATTATTTCGGTTCAATAACATTTGCTTCTGTTACTCACGCGAAAAATTCGCGCACGCAACAAAACTACCCGTTCAAACGTTTTAACTTGCAGATTACACTGCTGAGGTCAATTTGTGTCAAATGCCAATGCCCCAATTTGCCCTAAAATATTGTTTACTTAGCATATAGGTAAAACAAAAACAGAAGTGTGATTATAAATGATTATTGGGTAATAAAGTAGTCGTCACAGAAAATTCGAGTTTTACACTTGCCCAAAAACCTGATCTCTAACAGGTGGAAGTGTACGTTTGCTGTCCGAAGTCTATGGAAATTATGCTCCCTTGTGAGTACTGGTTTCGACAATTAAAAAATATAGGATTTAATTTGGCAGAGAAGGAATGCCCTGGCTAACCAAAAAAACTTGAAGACGAAGAACTGCAGGCGATGCTGGGCGAAGATCAATGTCAAACTGTGAAAGAAATGGCAGAGGCATTAAATGCAACCAAAATGTTGATGGAATGGTTCAAAAGCAGGGAAATTGGGTGCAATACGGATTCAAGCCATTGAAAGGAATTTTTTTCACGTGCGAATTGCCATTCCAAAGGCAAAGAAGGAAGGATGTTTTGCATTGTATCGTCACTGGCGAGAAAAATGAACGCATTAAGATAATCGCAAGCGTAGAAAATCATCAGCATCAACAAAAAAGCCAAATATCCATCGTTCGAAGGTAATGCTCTGTATTTGGTGGGATCAGAAGGGGTGTGGTCTATTATGGTCTAAAACCTGGTGAAACCATTACTGGGGACCGTTAGCAACAACAACTAGTTCAACTGAACCGAGAATTGAAAGAAAAATGACCAGAATACGCTAAAAGATAGGACAAAGTGATTTTCAAGCATGAGAACGCTCGGTCACATGTCGCTTAACTGGTCAAGAAAACTTTAGAGCTTTTCGGATGGGATCTTCTACCCCATCCGCCATATACACCAGATATTGCTTCTTATGATTTTCACTTGTGTCAATCAATGCAGGCCACCTTTTTGACCAGCACTTCAGTTATTTTGAAAATATAACAAAATGGTTCGATCCATTGCTAACCTCAAAAGATGAGTTGTTCTTCCGCCGTGGAACCCGCCTCTTAGCAAAAAGATGGAAAAAGGTTGTAACCAACGATGGACAGTATTTTGGCACTATGAACTATGTTTCGAAATAAACGTTCATTTCCACAAAAGGTTTTAAAAATTTAATTTAATTTAATACCCCATGTATTGAAATTACTCTAATTTACATAATGCAACGGGTGATATTATTTACTCTCCTGCAGTATTAACATGTTATTGTTTTTAATAAATGAAAATGAGTTCCCTAGTCAACGTACTAATATCATTCTTTATGATATCGTGGAGTTGGAACTGGGCCGGTTAACATCAGATAGCATCGGGAAGCTTATGTTGGTGAGCGAGTGCCAATAGGAATTAGTGGCAAGGTTCGTGTGCGGAGGGTACAAAGAACCGAGAGACCACGAGAAACGCATCCGAAGGCAGCTAAAACAAGAGGCCCAGGCCGAGGTAATGTGGTATACGGTTCCGGGTTGGAGTTTTCGCAGACAGAGGGAGGGGTTTTAGTCGGTGATTTAGTCAAGCTTGGCTGGGAGTCTGACAGAACCTGAGCTGTGAGTTCCCCAATGGAGATTCCTTTTCAAAAAAAAAAAAAAAAAAAAA
>QYTT01092141.1:0-11471 GCA_006980735.1 Dasypogon diadema | reverse complement strand
TTCGCGGTTACCCAGCCCTTCTTCAACACTGGTCAGGGAATATGTGCACACTATAAAGTGCACGTAACAAGTTATCTTAACCCTTTTACTTCCGTATAACAGATAAGCTTGTAAAAAAGCCGGCTCACAGGTAGTAAAAGGGTTAATAACATTTCTTTTGACTCACGAACACTAATAAATTAGACTAAATTTACGTGATTATAGTTCTATAAGTACTTTTCTGAACTTGCTCAAAGTTAAACCCTACTGGATAGCGTGAATAGGCCTTAACGTGGTAGTTTACGTTCATGAGTTCCTGAGTTTTAATTTCATCGTATCTACTAATGGTAAGCTTGCTTTTTACAGAAAATAAATTTAATAAGAGGTTTGTTTTCTACTGTGTGCGACTATAACGCTGACAGAATTGATTATGACTGTTATTACTACTACTAAAATAACTTATCTTTCTTCCTTAAAACGATTCCTAATTGCTTCCTATTATTTTGTGGATAAACTGCCCTATCTAGCCGTAGCCGAAAACTCATTAAATAAAATGCAAAAGTATTTCAACTTTTGTTTCCAATTAGTGCTCTCAACTGTCATTGTAGACATCAGCCTTCTTCCTAATTTCCCTTCAACCAAAATGATTCAATTCGTTTTTTTTGAAAATGCTAATGAATGCAGCACAGCTTTCCCTGTTCCCCCTGTACCGGAAAATTACCTCGTCTCAAATTGTAATTTTGCCTGCAAGAGATTTTCTATTCTTTTTCATTTTCATGTCGCTACCAATGCTGTGTTTCTCTGTGTAACGCCTTTACTGCTATTCCGGTCCTATTTCAGCTTTAATATCCTGTTTGCCAACAACTCGAGACAAGATAACAAGTTGGGACAGGAGCCATAAGTTAAATGGCCTCGAGCTGACACCTGGTGGAGGAGGACAATAACGTTCTCTGTGATGTAAACATAAAAAACCCTTAGCAGAACTTCAGGACACTCTTTTTAAATAAAGACAATTTTATGAGGACAGGACTCTTCTAAACAAAGAAAAATTAAAAGCAGATTTAATAGTGGATATTTTAGGGGTGAAGTAAAAGGGTGCAAGCTGTGAAAATTTAATATTTTTTGAAGAAGACCTTTGTACTCAGCAATATTACTGCTATTTATAAATTTAAAACAGCAGACGAAATATCCCGGGCATTTTTATGCAGTACTCCTTTTAAAATTTGCCCAGTGCATTACTCCACGGTTAAAAGGATACTCTGTACATGACGGCAAAATTTCGAGCTGAACGAATCTCCTTTTTACTGGTTGGTTGCAACCAGACCTATCCACCGTACGTGACTACGCGGTTCGTTCTTTTTCCATAGCGCTGTTGCTTCTGAACCACTACTATCCATGATCTCAACCTTCCATTTTAGGTTGCTATAGATGAAATATTAAATTGCTTTACCCGCTGTAGAGGTGAAATATCACGAGATGGAGATTGAAGTGGAGTTGATGTATGGAAAGTTGGAAAGGCGAATACCTTGAATAAAATAAAAATAAGTAATCGTTTGGTGGGAAAATTTTTAGAGAAATTTTACTATTCAATAAAGGATTTCGAAGTGTAGAAAATCCTTTCACGTAAATTGGCACATTCTTTGAAATTTCTGCCGTGTGTAAAGGAGCAATCAGCCACTCTTGGAAACCTTTTGGCTCCTAGTTTTATCCTTTGTTATTTTTATGCCACGTGTATTTATCATGCATACTGTCAATGATTTATGTAGCGGTTTGAATAGGTAAAACTGGTGCGAAGTTTTGCACTAAAGTCTGCCGTTTATTACGGTAACGCTTAATTTATACACAAAAATTACGTTAAACTTAACGTTCTAGTTACGATAATTGAGTTGGTGTAATTGCTGATGTTTATGGGAAGTGAACTCATGACGATTTACTGAATTATTTGTAATAGCGGCAGTGATCTCTTAGCATGGAGAAATGTGCTGATTACTGGCGATGGTTGCGTATGTCGCAGTCCCGAAGAATGAGGAAGAGGTCGTTAATAAAAATTAAGAACAAAAAGGGTCCAAGCATAGATACTTCAGGTACGCCAGTGGAGTCATGTAAAAAGTGAGACGGCACAATACCCCATGCGATCTGTTGTTGACGCTGGGTAAGATAGGACCATATTCTCAAAATGCTCAATGGGTTTGCGAATCAACAAGTTATGATCGATTTCATCAAATGCCTTTGAAAAGTTAAGGAGAACAAGTACTGTCACTTCATCTCTATCAATTGAATCCCGAATATCATTCGATATCTTAATTAAAGCCGTGGTGCAACTATGATTCGATCTGAAACCCGACTGATATGGTGACAGGAGATTATACTCATCCAGATAGCTGCTTATGTAGCAATTTTTCAAAGACTTTAGAAAGGAAAGAGAGAATGGATATGGATATAATAGCAATAACTTTAGAAAGTTTCCAGGTAGTCGGAAAACAACTGGTCAGAAGAAAGGTATTAAACAAATGTTTAAGGAAAGGAAGCAATACAGGCAGCAGGATATCAATAAATTTAGGATGCATTACACCAAGCCCGATAGAATTGGATTTAAAGGATTTCATAGCTGTATATACCATTAATACCTATTAGCGAAAACTCCTCATAAGTATCTCTCGTTATCGTCATATCTTGGACAATACTAGCATTTGTTGCATTCATCGATACGGTGAATTGACGGTTCAGCTCATCTGGATCGGCTCAGAAGTTTAGGGTCTTGGCTTAGCCCATACCTACGGTCTTAAGGTTATTCCAGAGTTATTTGCGGTGAACTTTCAATTGAATTTAGTCTTATAAAAGTTGGATTTAACCCTGGAAAGATCTACCCCAGAACATGGAAATTCCATCGACGGTATGCAGAGTTACGCAAAGTTATTAATTTTCTTATGTATGAGGTAAACCAATAGCGGTCAGGGTGAATAAATCAGGACAGGAATATATCTATTTTGCAGGTATATTATACGGTCTGTGAGAAGTTTAAGCTGATCATCTACTAACGCCGTGCTAAGCACATAGGTCAAAAATACCAAAAGGTATAGAGGAAAGCAGCGACATACCACAATTATATAATATTCCAAATAACATCTTACTATGCAGTTGAAATTTAAAATCAGGAAACAAATAAAATATATATATCTAAGACTAAAATTTGGCAAGAAAAGTCTAACTGCTAAGTATAAAAACCTATGACCTAAAGTTAAAATACTTTTAACTGGCTGAGTAGCATCTTCCGGTGATGTCTCTACGTACACGACATCATTCTTGGAGATCACAGAAAATAGGCGTTTACTTTGTTTGAGATAAATAGTGAGCGTTCCGCCAGATTTGGTAATTTGCCTTCGTCAGGCTCAGAAGGCTTCTCGAAACTTCTGTTCTGATAGGTCTTGTCACGATGACGAAAGGATGAAAATGGCCCGATGTGAGGGTATTACGCATTGGGATAAAATTACAAGGAATCAGACCAGAGATTTCATTAGAACAATGTCCATTATAGCAGAGATAAAAGAGCATTAAGCATGCAACATTACGTCTATGTTCCAGAGATTGTGCGATTGTGGAAGTAATCGTCTCACCGCCAATGAGTTTTTCATAATGTTATCGTTAAGTGAGCCAAACATGCGTGCTCGATTAATATCAGTGGCATTGCCGCGGGAGTCAGCCACTGATTCAAATGAGTACGTGGAATCAAGGGCAATGTCTTCTGCAAAACTGTGAATTGGATTGGAGGTAAGAGATAGGAGATCATTAATGAGGAGCAGAAAGAGAGTGGAAGACAATACAGAGTCCTGGGGCACACCGACATTGATGCTGTAAGCGTTAGGGATGACACTGACTAGAGTAACGCGGATGGAACGGTCAGGAAGGAAATTACCCATCCAAGTATGAAGATAAGGGTCGTATCCAAATGTTAGGAATGCAACGAAAAGGGCAGAATGCCAGACTCTGACAAAGGCCTTCGAGATGTCCAACGCAACCACACCCGATTCACCGAAGTTATGGAGGCAATGGCGTCAGGGCTCGGTGAGCAAAGTCATAAAATCGCCAGTAAAGCGTTCGAAACCGAAATCATACTGGCGATCATGGATCAGGTTGCTTGCCTCGAGATATTTTAACAATTGTGCGTTGACAAGAGTCTTAAAAAGGTTTGCCAGAATGGAAGTGATAGCTATTGATCTGTAGTTAGAGGGATCGCATGCCTCTCCCTTTTTAGGAAGTAGCTGACCATGGGAGAGTTTCCCCTATGATGGAAAAACAGCTTTAGAATATGATAAATGAAATAATTTCTTCAGAGGTGTAGCCAGGGAGGAGGCGTAGTTCTTCAGAAGCAGGGGCATTAATTTTCTGCTTCCACATATTTTGTATCCCTGTACTGTCTAGAGTAAGGCTCAAAAACAGCATTGCGGCACTCAAATTGTTTCAGAAGTTCCATTGTTTATGCTGCATGGGTTGAAAATTGAGTTTGCTGGATGCAGCTGTTGTATTAGGTTTATCTTACGTTGCAAGAATAAAAAATGATATAGGCTTGCACATATTCCACTTCTAGGCAAATTCATTTCGGTTTAAATGCATTTTTCTCGAAACCATGTTCTTCAAACTGATTGGACATGCATGTTGTGAACAGCTCAACCGATTGCAAATTTAACCACACAAACTAGAATGTTTTTCTGAGGAACTACAGCACCCACTGAAATTATTTTCACTCTTAAATAGTTGTGGTAAGCCGCTTAACTTAGTTTCGGGATTTCCTTTCTAAACAGTCTTAAGTATAATGCTAAACTTCATTTCTGATAATGGCCAAGCCATGTTTTATGGACAAAATCCATTTCACGGACCCCCAAACTCGGTTTGTGCCATACTCCCAACTGTCTTACTTCTGAACAATACTTAGCTGCCCACTAGAGCATCTTTACTGGCCTCATGGTTCTTTGTGCGGAGAATAAAGGCCACGAACCTGGCCACTAGGTACCAGTGGCTTTTTCTCTTCGCCATGACTTCCGCTTGTTTTCAGGTGATAATCGGCGTAGCGCCAAATTAATATCTGCTCTGTCGTCTACCCATCGTCCCTTTGAATCCCGCAATTTAGGCACTCTGATGAGTCGATCTTACTAACTTTATAGAGGTTACGAACATGTTCGCATCAGAACTTCATGAGGTAGTAGCTCACTTTACTGTGTTTCCTAACGTCCCACGATCCGATCTGTGCCAGCAATTTTGAAGCCCACCATCCCCTTTCCTCACTATGCGGCATCTATTGCCACCCGCACAAGTTGTGGGTTCTTCCTTCCTTGTTGGTATGTTTCTGTTGGACCTCGGCCCTTTTAATGTGATGATGATAACTGCCGGCTCCAAGACGGTGTGATATGCGCAAATCACACCGAGGTCACTTCGTCTGTATTTGGAGGCTCCCTGTGTACATCGAACTTCGTTTGGACTCCCCATATCTCAGTACCGTACGGCAACGTAGATTGCTTCGTGTCGATGACCAGGCGATGTTTACTCCACTTAAGGTCGTTGGTGTTGGCCATTGTTGGACGGCTTTTCACTCCCAGATCTGCTCTTCTAAGGTGAGTTTAGAGTCGATCATGACCGCCAGGTACTTGGCTGTCGGCTTCGTTATTATTCGCCCCGAATTTTCCGTGATCAGCCATCCACACACTCACCCTCCTTATCACCTGCTTGGGCGGTGTTATTAATACAGCAACGTCAACCGTGTAAAATGCTGTCATAGGTGATATTCCAGAGATCGGGTTCTAGTGTGGACCCTTGTGCTTCTCCTGCCGTGACGGTCTTTTCGCTCCCACCCTTTGTGGTGGCTAAGCCATTAAGTCTGTCAGATTTTATGAAATTAACTATATCAAAAGCTCCGAATAGTTCACATATGTTCTATTTTATCCTAGTAGGAATATTATCTGCTTTATCCTAAGTAGGAAATAGGGACGATTCCAACAACGGCCCCTTCGAACCGAAAGCCCTCTTACACTTTATGAAGTGGATCCATATCCTTAAATATATATATATATATATATATATCGCTACAAAAGTTCAAATGTGTAACGAGATATTTGAAGGAGTTGAAACAGGAGAGATCTTCATATACTTTTCTTTTTATCGTTCATTTGGAACTTTAGTTTCGAACAAAGTTATCCAGTTTTACTACTATTTCCGTGATACCAACTGGCCTTCTGGCCACGAAATCTAAATTATCCGTATATCCAAGCTTCTGGTCGGGTATATAGAATACGGTGACATCTTATATAGCTGTAAGACGAAGTCTGTAGAAAATGTTGTAGATGTAGTAGAACTGCAGGCGATGAAACAATCAGAGAAGCGCACCGAATTATGTACACAAGGATAATTCAATTGATAGCAATCAGAATATCCTGAGCTTTTGACTTCGAGTTCCATAAAGGCAGTTGCAACATTTTTCAAGGGATAAGTGACTATCTTAATGGATCAGTTAAACCACTGGTTATTTATTTTTATGCTGTTTACAAGGAGAGAACATTGCCCAATCACATTGCCCTCAATAAGTCAAGCAATAAGTTGCCTCAAAAAAAAAAGTTCGGGAAGTTCTTTTGCTTCGAATTTTCACAACTAAATGTCCAGAGAGCAAACGCTCTGAAAATGTAAATAGCATCAAAACGCTGGAATGAAATTTCATCCATTCATAGGAAAAGCAATTTCCATAAAATCAGTGAACATATTGAGCGGCATACCTAAATCAAGCCAAACTTCATCCATGGAACTGAGTTCGTAATAACTAAAAGTGCAGTTGCAGGATGAATGCTGTAGTCCTAAATCGGATGAGTAGTAGCCTCCAACTGCTAGGGAGTTCTGGAGGGCACCAGTTTTACAAGCAAACCAGTTCACTCTAGACAGCATAGCAACAACTCTTGTCTCCGCCTGCCTGCACAAAGAATGCTGAGTGGTTTCGCCAGAAGAGAAGAAAATAATTCAATTCCGTCCGACAGAAATGGCTACTAATTTCCTTCATGGTCGAGCGGTCGTATGGTTAGGAGATAATAAACGGCATCCATAACAAAGAGCTTAGCAGAGTTGTTACAGCTGCTTTTATCAAAGTTACCACCTGTTACGCTCTCTTAAAAGTATAATTGCTCTGAAACATTTCATTCTTACCTTTCAACTCGTTCCGGGCCTGCCTTACATTCTTAATGACAACGAAAATGGCTTTTCCAGTTTAAATGCTATTTTCCGCTGCGAAATTAAAGGCCGGTTTGTTTGTTTAAATTTGTCGCTGCGGATGATTTAGATTTTACACTGGTGCACCAGAAATAAAGTACTGCCATATGGCACCACTTGCTCTCTACCTATTTGTCAAGATGACTTATCCACCTGGAAATGATAGCAACACAAATACTCCGGTTACCTGGTACTTCCTTGTAAAACTGCACTGCATGGACATTTTATCCCTTTCCGTGCGGTGTAATTATATTTCCATGACAACATATTTCCCTTAAGAAGGATTAAGTAAGGATTACGGTGTCAAGCGAATACTGGTGGATTCCGTGATTTATGAAACTCATTTACAGGAATATCAGTGCTTGTGTATCAGCTCATGTTCCACTGCAAGATGAGTTTATTAAGACGTTAATTACTGGAGTTCATCCCTGGTTAAGGTCAACTTGTGTACTTTACGATTATCTCAGGATAACTTTTGTAGGATTACAAAGGTAACCCGTTTACTTAAAGAGAGAAAATATTCATATTTTTAATATTTAATAATTATCCGTTTTTTTCTTTCCTTCCGGACAATTTTCTGACGTAAGAAAGAAGAAGAACTATAAGAGGAGTATATTGACAATTTCCCCATTGCGTCATACGATGTAGGTAAAACAAATGTGACTAAGCAACTGCATCGACACTCGTCTTATTTGATTACTACCCTAAAAAATTGCTATCGCAGAGAAAATGGAAGTAGAAGAATTAGTCCACAAAATGAAGAAGAAGAAGACATTTCTCTAGACTTCTTCCTGTGATTTATTTGGATACCAAAATTTTGTTTCGATTAAGCAGTCATCCGTGCATTATAGGGTTGTCCCTTGAGATTAGGTCCTGCATCGAGTCCCAAGGCTTCACCCGTAATTTAGGTGAAGAACAATCATAGGCCAGTCGATTTTCTGCGGACTACAAATGGGGTTTAAATGAAGGACTCACTTCGTTCGTGAGCTCTTTGTGTTTTTTCATCCTTGATCTATAAAGAGGAGGATGAATGGGAAAGATGCGTTTTTAGCGGCTGGGGAAATGTGGGAATCTTAAGTTATGGCATTTGGTCGTTGCAAAGCCACCACCACATTCGAGCGATTAATAGACGGGCTATTTCGTAGCTTTCGGGCGAACACGGCTCTTGAGTATTTGGATGACATAACCATTCGCAGCCGTGTTCTTTAGGACAATCTCGAAAGTCCCTAACAGTGTGCAAAAGATTGCGAGAGGCTAACCTAATTTTTGGTCCCAAGAAATGCCACCATTTTCGTCGGGAAGTCAAGTACTTATTTAGGTCTATAAACAGAACCGGAAAAGACTGAAACTATAAGAGCGTAACCAGTGAAAACAAATAAAAACTATGTTCGAAGTTTTTTAGGTTTAACTTTAACGAAGGTTCGTGCCTAACTCTTCTACGATTGCAAAACCCCTAATGGAATTGACTGAAGACACGAGAAAATTGCTATGGGGCGAGAAGCAAGTGCAAGCAATTGACAAACTGTGATCTCGGCTGATGTGTCCACATAATTTGGTCCTCCCCTAACTCGAAGTGGAGTTTTTATTAGATACCGATGCTAGTAAAACTGTTATTGGTGCTGTATTTAGTGAACTACAGGACGGAAGTGAAAAAATAATTGACTACTTCAGTAAGACTCTGAGCAAATAAAAAGAAAAAAAAATTATTGTGTGACCCGGAAATAATTGTCAGCTGTGTTTCCTTCCAGCAACTAGTCATATCAACTGTTATTTGTTTGGTCGTCGTTTCCGAATTCGCACAGGTCCTTCCTCGTTACTTTCGCTTTTGAATTTTAAGGAACTAAATTAAAAATGATGGTTCTGGCCTACGGTATAATCGTGACGTATTTCAAGACCTGGTGCGCAAATCGGTGTTCGCTCCTTCAAACAAGAGAGAAAGTGATGCGGACTGCGGACGTACAATGTTGATATCCATGCGGTGATCGTGCCCTTTAAAAGACAAACACCATAGCAGATGGCCGTGTGAAAATGCCTTTCAGAACTTCAAGATCGTAAGCCATCCTAAAACGCTTCGGCTTAAAAAAACACAGCCTACTGCATTGCACCCCCACCCCGGTCAGACGGCATATTCGAGCGATTAAATTGCACACTTTTGGAATACCTCTAGGAATTTGGTAATCCAATCCAAACAGATTGGGACCGTCACATTTTTCTAGTGCTTTTAGCCTACCATTTAGGATAACTAGTTATGGAAAAAAACAATTTGAACTTCACCAACTAAAAAAAACTTCTAATAGAGTAGAGTTCGTATTGAAAACATGCGTGGTTAAGACATTGTCTTAAAGACTTTCTTTACACGGTTACGTTTTCGCATAAAGGACGGAAAGAATTCTTCATGTGGATCAACTAGCACCCTTCAGTATCGACTAGGATGGAGTGAGTAATACATTCTGCACACAGATAATGGCACCGTGACAAAGGGTAATTGCACAAGGAAACGGTATAAAGGATATTGAACGATTGGTAGCTAACCCAGCACCAGAATATAGCGACTTCACGACTTGATGTTTCTCAGGAGTTATCGCTATAGCTAAGGGAAGAAAAGTGTACATAGTTAACCGGAGTCAAATTTTTGGGGTTTCGTCACTAAATAACACCAGGAAATTCAACTTAGCTGAAGTAGTTCATACCTCTGGAGCTATGATGAAGAGTACTAAACGTTAACTCGAAGAAGGCGTAATAAATACTTGGGAAGCTAATCGGAGTTAAAATTCCAGGGGAAATCTGGATATGTTATGCTCACCACCTAGAAGTGACGGACAACGTCAAGTGACTAACTTCTTCTGACAAGGTTTTCCTCAGATTCAATGTGCACGAAATCTGCTAGAGATAAGCAAGCTCCCAGCAGAACTGTATTGGTACCCATAAATAAACCGAAGAATTTCGGAACCAGCTAATGAGTTGTGAAATATATTAATAATGCATTGTTTTCTTGCACATGTAGCGATGTATGGATCGAGTATCTATAATAAACTGAATCAAAATAGTTTGCTATTCGATTCCACTCAATCCTTAGCGCGAAGTAAACGGACAGAACAGAATCGGACAAACGAAAACTCGGATGTAAATTCGCGGAAGGTTATATACCAAAATACGGTGAATTAAAGATTAGATTCTATAGCAACATTAATAACACATACTCTTGCCATATATTCATGTACTGATTTTAATTTATTTTGATATTTTTCATACTCGTTATACGCATGTACCTATATGAAGAGGTTGTTTTAATGTATCTGCCCGTAAAGTAGGTCCCAATTCCTCCCGTTTGGACATTCAAAGAGTTCCACTCTACTCATATCTGTTTTTCCAAAATATTTAAGCCTAAACTCGGCTAAAATTGGACAGATCCGTGCTTTTCTTTTTATCTAAGAAGAGCACTTTGAAGTTGTAGCTTTTGACCAATACATTCCATTCAGTGCTAATATTGCCCCTCTCGTCATAAATATTGTCCTAATTTTCTTTATAGGAAAATTATTCAAAAAAATATGAGTCTGTTCCGCATTGCACCCATCTTTTGGGGTCCTCTGCGCATCTTTTATTATATTTTACCCTTAATTTTTGCACTACTTCCTTCATATTAAGTGCCCAATCCTCATGATATTGTGGATCAAAATCTATTCCAAATTGCTCCCCTACGCCTTTAGTGACGTCAGACCTGGAGTTTGGCTAGTTTGTATAACATTTCATTCAGTAAACTTTTGAGTTGACTTCATGCAGATTATGAGAAACAAAATTTTCCGTATTTTTAGGGTTCCGTACGTCCGAATGAAAAAACGAACCCTTATAGGATCACTCGTATGTCTGTCTGTTGCTCCGAATCTACTGGACTGATTAAGTTGAAATTTGGTACAAATATGAAATTCTGTGACCCAAACACGAATGTGTAACGTTAATAAATAAATTTTTGAATATGGGGGTCACTTGTAATGGGGCTCTCAAGACGCGACCAACGCACGAATGGTTAATTATTAAATTCCATGAATCTATCTGTTTGACCCATATCCTTGGAAGAAGCCTTCAGATAACTGGTAATACACAAAACTGCGGACAGTGGGAAGATGAAGCAAGGTGCTTCAAAAATTTGCTTCACATTTAATCGAATTACTTTTTAAAAACAAATGCTCCAAGTGACCCAGTTAGCTTGTTTCAAAAATGTCCTATATCGATTTAATAACTATTTAAGATAC
>QYTT01092139.1:17551-34793 GCA_006980735.1 Dasypogon diadema | reverse complement strand
CCATCTTCAACCTAGAGCGCTAACTAAACTATTTTCGCGTGAGCAGCATACCACTTTGCGAAATCAGAATCGAAAATTTCGGTGATACTTTTCGGTTGGCTTTTTTTTACATAAGTTTGGTATAGGAAACGAAATTTTCGCTCGAACTTCATACTGGGCTTTAGAAGGAAAATATCGAATTTTTACTTGACATAACTGAGGCTTCATATGGCAACCTTAGGAAGAAGTTATCCCAATTGGTCCATTTACGAACTTGATCTTTCATTTTTAATAAAGTATCTGTGTGCCAAATTTCGAGTCTCTAGCTTAAGGCGAACTTTAGAGAACTCGCGGATAGACAGACAGACAGACGGACATTTATTAAACGATTTCTTTTCTTCTCCCATTAATGACAATGTAGTTTATTTCTATGTATCATGAATATTTCGATGCGTTACAAACGTTTGCTCAAAGCTATAATACCCTACATTTAGGGTATAAAAAGTACGCTTGTCATTAAATGGCTTTGTAAAATAAGACAACACCGGAGCAACTTACCTAAAATTATTTTTAAAATTCCGCGCGAATAAGTTAAAAGCACTAAGCCTCAGGAAAATATTAATAATCAAATATGTAATTTGAAATTGATGCCTCGGTGTCTCTGTTGTAGTTAGTACTCCCATTGAATTCCAGATGCAAGGCTGAAAAGTACAGAATCGAGGAAATGAAAAGTATTCACCATCACTTCCGTCATCATCTGCAATTGGAGTTCTTTGCAAGGTTGGGACCATCTCTACAACCGTATTTTTCTCGTTTGCAATTTAACACTAAAACTATCGAGCTGCTTAAAACTGAGATAGAAATAATACACGGAATAATGCAACTGAAAGAGAGGTTACCGGTCAAAATGGCCGGCTTGGTAGCTTTAGTGTCTTACATGTCAACTTCTGAAGGATATAGTAAAGATTCGCCTTGTTTTAATCTTATCATTTTTTGATTATATTCTCAAACATTATTGCACTATCTAATCTCCTTAATTTTAATCTAACCTTACCAAAAGTTACATGTCTTACATGGCGTTGTGGCAGAGTAATCTCAGAACAATTTTTAGAAGGGAAACTCATTACTAAACTAAAGTAGTGCGTGCTTCACCCACATAAGCGCTTGGTTCTGTAAATGAAATTCTAGGAGCCGTGTTTACTTAGACCAGACAATTCATAAATTCACGCATCAAAATGAGCCATATTACACTCACAGTTCTCCAAAATGAAAATATTCATTACCAACGCAAACAGGTTGCCCCATCATTTGCTGCTCAATCTTGTTGATCGGCCAGCGATCGCCGCAGCGTTACATTTTGAATTTCGTTACAAAAATTTTCCGACTCACTATCCCTACCTTCGCTGTACAAGTTTTACTTGAAAAATCGACATTGGTTTGTATTCAAATCTATGTTATTTTCACAATTTTGAAATTTCTTACGCGACTCAGAAGTGTTAGGAAGAATTGACGGTGGGTTTAGATTTGAAAACCTACATTAACAATTGCAGCTTTGCTAAATTTTGTCCTTACTTAATTGTAATATAATTTTAAATTTTACAATTAGTTCATTGGTAACTTAATTTAAATAAATAAATAAAAATAAAATAAAAGTTGACAAAAACGTTGCTTTTAATTTCCTAATCTTATCAAAAGATGTCATTTTGTACTTTATTAAAAATTTTAAAGGTTAATAATTTATAAAACACAAACACAAAATCACGAAAAACTTATTTGTTACAATTATTATCATATTCCTTTCAGAAAAAATAGTATGACCCATGAAAACTTTTGCATATAGCCTAGCGAAGATATGTCGCAATAAAGACAGATACATATTGAGGCGGACGCCACAAAAACTTTGATAGTAGCATAATCCTACTTAAATTGAAATCTTTACGAACAATTAATTTAAGAGGCGCTAAGTTCTTCTTGCATACAAAAATATTTCCTTTTGTGCTTATGGGAAAAGCTGCCTATGTGTTTTATCAGCAATAATGAAAATTGTGGTAATTGCCGTCCGAACGCTATCACTGGCACATCGACTTCACTTGCACTGTGGAAAGGAGGTCAAAGTACATGATAATAATTCTCCAGGCTTTTTAGCTTTTGAACTTAAATGATGTTGTTTGTCTGAGAAATGGCTTAGTCTCTGCAGCGCCGAGCTTGCGGTATTATTAAGATCGAGGTGAATAAATCGTTTAAAGAAAACAATTTAAGTGGTAAAAGTGGACATTTTCGAAAAGAGAACGAAGTTTAAAGTGGTCAAGTGAAAATTAAATACCCGTAAGGGATTCGAAAAAGTAACCCAAGCAATGATTGCCAACAAGGAAAACCATTATTTTGGAGGATGGCCTCGCAGTAATAGTGGAAATTCTGAAAATCTTTCACTTTCGCTTTCAAGAACATCTTCAACATCACCGCGGAGTACGCCATACAACTCAAAGAATAGTTCACCAGCATCTTATCCGTCGTCTCCAGTTAGTACATCACCAACATCTATGTCACCAACACTTTCATCTCTTCGAAGGACTTATTCTAGCACATTTATGTTAATACCAGAGGATCGAGAAATTGATATTATTAAACCTCCCGAAAAGAGTCCAGTAGAGGAAGAACCATCGTTAAGGATAGTGCTTGTAAGAATTATATTATGGTGGCCACTGTTGATTTCAAGAATTTCGCTACTCATTTTAAGTTTAATCCTGAAATTTCTATTCATTCCATTCTCATTCGCAACCCCGAGTTTTTGGCTCTCAGCACTTTTATGGGTTTTCTGGAAAATCATTGGATTCCCAATATCGTTAACTAAATGGGCTCTGAATTCGTCATATCAACCAGGTGCAGCACATGATAGAAGAAAACGTACAGTACTTATAAGCTGTGGGAGCACAATACAATCTCTTCATCTGGCCCGGAATTTTTATTCTTCTGGAGCAAGAGTTGTGGTTTTTGAATTTGAGGGCTTATTTGGACTTGCAAGATTTTCTTCAGCCGTTAGCAAATTCTATACTGTTCCAAGACCAACGTCTGATTCTTCTCAAGATTATATTGCAGCCTTATGCGATATCGTGGAGAAAGAGAAAGCTACTTATTATGTACCAGTGTGCGCCACCAGTTCATCATATTACGATACCCTCGCGAAACCGCATTTGGAACTCTTGGGATGTGCAACATTTATTCCTGGACTTCAAGAAAATCTTATTTTGGATGATATTTTTGAAGTTATGAAAATTTGTCGTGTGAATGAGATGTCACTTCCCCCTTTCAAACTTTTAACTTCAAAAGAGGATTTGTTCAGGTTGTACGAAACCAATTGGATGACCGGTTACAGAAACATTCTTGTAGCAGTTGGTGCACAAGGCGTTCTTGAAAGACACAAATTAATTCTTCCACACGGTAGACGTGATCTGAAATTAAATCATGAGATAAGCGATGAGAAACAATGGATTGTAATAAGAAATGTGCCTGGAAAGCATTACATAACGTGCACAACAATTAAAGATTCGAAAATGATCGCTAACGTTACATGCCTAGTGAATCAAGATACTAAAAGTTTGATACCAGAACAAAACACAGAAATCGAAAACTGGTTAAAGAATTTCTTTTCCAAGGTTCGACCTCAGCGCCCCATTAATGGACATATTAGTTTCCGCTTTGTAATGTGTGAGAGCACCGGAGAAATTCTGCCCATAGGTTCAAGAGTGGGTGTTTCTTTGCCATACATTTGCCACACAGGGGTACATTCTCGCGTTTTATGGAAGCCTTGTCCACACTTCTCTCGACAAAACTCAGGGCCCCTAGTGCAAGAAGGAGGTCGATATTGGATTCATGAGGCCGTTTTAAATACACTTAAACATCCTTCAGTAAATGCTGTAAGCAAATTTATTGGTACAGTTTTGGATAAAAGAGAAGCACTTTTTACATACTGGGATCCATTACCCTATTGTGCCTATTATCATTTCCAGCTACCTCTTAGATCAATAAAAGCATTTCTGCAAAAACGACTAGCATCCAAAAATATGGCAACAACACTCACGGCTCCTGTTCACTAGTAGCATGTCTAGATAAAGGTGCCGAAAATGGAGAGAGAATTATAGACTTCGAACCAGTTATTCTCCGGTTACTTATTTTAATTTTTTTTGTAATAGGTGCTACATTTTATGTATACATATCTTATGTGTAATTTTATATCCTTTTTGCAACATTAAACCAGATATAAACTCATAGTTTTACTACTAAATAAGTCATGTATGTTTTTATACTCGAATACAGTTAATATCTACTTATTTTGCCTTTCTTTCAATTTGAATATTAAAAAATCCTCATCTCTTTGCAGAACTCGACACTGTTTTTTCTTTTTCAGCAAAAATATCTCACTTTATAAATTCATATGCTGTGACATATGGGTGATTATATTCCTTTTAACTTTCCGAGCAATTTTAGACCAATCTGAAGCTAAACTGATAGAAGGACGGACCTGTACATCCTGTAGAGCTGCTCGGACTCCTCGGACCGAACGCGAGGCAGTTCGACGCACCTGGATTACACGTCCACATTGTGCTCAGATATGTACACGTTTTATATTCTCTCTGCTTAAGCAATGGAATATATATTATAGGGCTACCTTCTGAAGTTAGACAACGTCACAAAAACATATTTCTTTTATAATAAATAAAAAGTGGAAGAAAATAAGTATGCGTAGAATAAAAATTATTTATCCTATTATTCATCAAATCAGAGCCATAGAATCCTTAAAACTAACAGGGAAACGGATTAGGTCAGCCCTTCATAATCTAACTCACAGAATAGATTCGACGCTAAGTGTAAAGGAGGCCACTCCTATGTTCTTCCTTTAATACTGAGAGTGCATTCGAAAACACTTTACATCGAGCCATTAAAGCCGTGACCAAAGAACAGAGCCCAACACTATTGGTTGTATTAAAGCAGTACTGGAATCCAGAAGGGTGGGTCATTGACACCGTGGCAGAAGTTGTTGCTGCCAAAGGATGTCCGCAATGTGAAATATTATCACCAATTTTCTGTTACGTCTAATGGACGAGTTTCTTTATAGGCTTAGTGAGTATGCATAATTTCGTCTTATACTACATACTGGCAGAAATTATGCACGCAGCCCTAAACTTTTTCAAAGAGTGTAAAGATAAAGGACTCAGAATACAACACCAAAAAAGCGATATTCCCTATGTCAAGCAGGTAAATGTTGTCAAAGAGAAAATTAAGTAGTACGTCAAATATCTCTCTGTCAGGCAACTCAACTAGAAAACGCATAATGTAAAACACTACGCCCAAGACTACAAAAGCGTTTAGACGTGCAATACATCATTCGAAAGAACCTGGAGGATCTCTGGGCACCACTGTTACAGTAATCCTGTAGGTGTTCATCGATCCCATTCCTCTCTATGTAAAGTATTCACAGAACACCTCTGGCAAATACACTGACAAATGGGATTGCACCGGAAGGCCCAAAAGGTGCAAGTTTGAGTATTACTAAGGAATTTGAGAGCTCGAACGGATGCGTAAATGGGACTGTATGCTCAAAATATTAAATGTTGAACTTTGACTTTGTTATAATCTCTTATCAAAAAGAAATTTAAATTATATAAAATTTTATTAATTACAACAAATTCAAAATTATCTTTAGAATTACAAAACATTTTCTCGGAAATCAGTACCAAAACACCTCTCAAGTACCCAAAATTATTGCTAAATAACTTCCAGATTGGAGAGCTAAATCGTTTTCATATTTGTGTACATTTTAACCTATTATGTATTTTCTTGTGAATATTTTTTAAGGTATTGCCTAAGCTCAGGAGAAAACCTTATGATGCACATAGCACAACTTAGCCGGAAGGAAATGAGGGCATAGGAGATTGGAAAATTTTAACCTAACAAATGTTGCAAAAGTGAGCTACAATTTTTGGCAGGAAATTATTACCGTGCAACAACATTTCAATGGCTTCACAAGTACAATTCTTGTCAGTAGAATTGCCTCAATCACTGGTTCCCAGATAAATCACCGTGTCCTGTGCAGGATTTAAACCCACGACAAAAGGGGAGAAAATCTGCAGATCTGCTCGGCCACCGGCGTATTTGAAGCAGAGCATGGAAAATATTGCTCACAAACGAAAAAAGTGAATGAATTTTATTATTTCTCATTCTTGTCGCGAACGAATTGAATTTTTCTCTAAAGGATTAATTTAATTTCTATCAATTCACGGAAAATATCGCTCACGAAAAAATCACTCTGTCATATCTTGTTCTTCATAAGGTGTGTTTCGTGAACGACGGATATGGTAGGTGTATTGTGGATTTACGTGATGCAGGTCAAGGGGTGTTAAAAAGTACCCAAAGGTGAGGTGACTGATATCTCGGGAAATACCAGTAACTCGGTGGCCTTAAATGAAAGGGGGAGATGACCTCTACACGATACTACAATAAAATGTAGTAACTGCAGGGCAAGGGGTGTTAAAAAATTCAATTTAAAGGTGAAACGGCTGATATCTGCGGAACTAGACAAGATATCGGAATATATTTGGGCTCAAGTGAAGGAGAAATGCAGTCTCTACGCGATAGTATAATAAAATGCAGTAGTTGCAGGGAGAGGAGGTGTTCTAAAACGCAATTGAAAGGTGAGAAGGCCTTTAAGTTTACTACTCTGTCTTTATATTTATTTATGTAATGTAAAAAAAGAATAATAACAAACAAGAAGAAAGTATAAGAAAATATTTTTTAGTTTTAATTCCCCAGTAATTAAATCGTCTCTAAAATGAATTAAAAATTAAATACTAAGTAAAAAACAAAAAAAATTTCAGGCATATTTGGCTTAATGAAAGTATTTGCATTTAGCCCGACTAAAAAATACTGATTCAACACAGTCCTGATTCTTTGGTTGAGAGAAAAATTAGGATTTCAGAATCTCGACGTTTGGAAAATTTATTTCGAAAGAAATACAGACTAAAATTGAATCTTATCGGGACTAGTTTTGTATAGTAAAAACGACATAAGTCTAGATCGGCAGACCAGTAAAAAATCTATTTCGCCCAGTATCTTCTTCTTACTAAATGTCAGTCGTGGTTACAAGCAGTACTAAAACAACAGGAAGTGTAATTTTAACTATATTTATATTTCTGTAAAATTTGATAGTCATAATCCATATGCTCTATTAAATTCTTAACCTGTTAGCTATGCTTGTTAACTATGTTCCTTTTACGATGCGTCTCTTACGATTGTGGCTATTTTTGCTCCTTTTACGATTTTGCCCACGTTAAGAGTGATTTTGCTCCTTTTTAAAACCGTGCCTTATCATCTGAATGATATTGGGTAGATTTCTTCCGCTATATTTATATAATTTTAGATTTTATGGTACTGAGGTTTTATTATAAAATTATGTAGTTTTTTATTTGTTGGATTAATTCTCTTCGGGATGTCGTCCCAAACTCATTTTTGCATGAAATTTTACTGTGCAACATCCCAATGGCTTCGCAAGTACAATAAATCCTAGCTAGTAGAATTGCCTCAACCACTGATTCCCAGATAAATCACCATGCCCTTTGGAGGAATCGAACCCGCATCCACAGAGGAGATAATTTTTAGACGTGTGCCGCCACCTGCTTGGCTACCGATGTGAGTTTCATTGATTAACTCATTAAAGTTCTTTGTTCTTGCGGGAAAAATAAAAGATAGTAGTTCTTGTATTCCACTAAAATTTTAAATCGTTAGTCGTATTAATTAAATTACTAAAATTATTAGTAAAACGATAGATACGTTAATGTCACATGATTAAAACATTAGTTTTAGTAATGTTTTAACGTAATCTCAAGAATATGCTATTTACGTTATTTCCATTATCCCGGCTTCTCATTCCTTATAAATAGCAACTTGACACTTTTTAACTGAAGATAATAGAAATCTTTATCGTCGTGAAAATATATATTCCAGAGATATGAAGAAATAGATTCAATACTTGTTAGATCCAACTACGCTGAATATGTAAGGACTTATCACAAATGTTTCTGTTATGAAAATAAGAGCCACAATTAAGATAATTTTTAAAAGTTATCAACTGTAGCCCGGCGGTGCTTTCTCATTTAATAAGTACATAGAACCCCTGGGGCCAATTGCGATAAAAATGAAATTATCGATGATGGCAATAAACAAGTCGTAATGGGCTATCGAGTTGGTGGCGAAGAAAATTTACCAATATGATCCTTTCACCTTGAAGATTTTAGAAGTCAACTCCCGACATATTTATACGAATGCAACGAATTTGGAATTATTAATGTGATATCTCAAAAATAATAGATTTAAAAGGAAGTTCACAAACGTGCACCTCTCGAAAACATGCGAAATATATTTGTTTTTTGCCTTTAAAGACAATATACACCTACTATACAATTGGTACAAAAAGGTAAGGAAATGAAATGTGTTTTTTCCGCATTTATTTCAAAATATTGAAATCATTTTATATTTCACCTTAGGAAAAATAAGAGAAGCTTATAAAAGTTTTAAAATTATCATAAAATTTCTCAACCCAAATCGCTATATTCCTAAAGTTTTTTATTTTTTAGTTTTACATTATAACTTTATCTACAACTTTAACTTGTTTTTTTCAAAAAGTTTGTGGACTTTTAAATAATATATTAATAAACTGGGTACGACTGGGCAACTTACCATTTGGTCATTTTGCCTTGCTTTTAAAAGTTTAATTGTTATAAAATAAAAACGGTCAATTCAAATTTTTTGCAAACCTTATCAGGTGTTCATTATGCAATTATGCGTCGAATAAAATTAGTCCAGAGTCGATATCATTTTTTGTTCTCGAGATATTCGAGACGAAAAAAAGTTCACGAACGGACGAACGTACAAACGATGAGTTCGGACTCTAGAGACCTCGAAATGTGGAGATTTTCAATTCGAAAATCGGACCTATTACAATAACTTTCAAATGGAAAATTAAAAATAATAAAAGTGATTATAAAACTTAATGTCTATCTATGAGATTAAAAATTCTTTTTCAAAATTAAATTGGAGGACTGCGTTTTTGAATCTTAGATAGTAGTAAGGGATCCAAATATTCGGATTATATTTTTATGATTATGTAAAAGAAAATTTTAGGGAAGAAGAAATTGGGATTTATTTTCGATGTAATAAATGCTGTAAATTCATAATTTTTATTTTAAGTTTAAACAGTGTAAAATAACAGTGGCTTCTAATTATCGTCACAGAACTGGTTCACGGTTTGCTGTACCCTTTATGGGATTCAATCGCGTACCAGAACAAGAATAAATTTGCAGAGTCCCTCGTCAACCAACTCTACTACCGGCGAAAAGAATCTAAAGTGCCTTATTTCTTAACGCTTTATTTAATATTTCTTTTAAGTAATTCAAGAAAATTCGTTAAATTTTTTATTAGTAATTTTTAGATTTTCTATCCCAAAAGTTCCCATAAATTCTGATAGATTAATATTTCTGCTGTCATATTTTGTATTTCAAATAGGGTATCCCATTTTGCCCTCTGTATTAGCATTTGCTTCAAACATTATCGCCATCCATCAGGAAAAAGAAGTACCTACTTCGTTTTCCGAAGGGTTTCAATTCTTTAATAACCCCTCGGCAAATCGTAATACCCTTTTCGATTTTTTAACTTATGTCGGATTTTTTTATACGGGAACCAGATCTTTCCCGATATTGTTATTTACCTTGGAATACTAATGACTCATCACAGCATGATACCTTCACCACTGAAATTAACTTCAATATATCAGATTGGACACAAGCTCTCCAATATGGGTGATAAACTTTCCCTGACTGAAGCAGACTTTCCTTTCCAACTATTGTTGAGCTACTGCCACAACTACAGTTTTGATTTTTAACATGACATCAAGCTTTCTTATAGCGTGAATTTGGGTGTGAATTATCTAGCTGTAAAAATATTTTTCCTAACTTTAATCGTGAAAATATACTTAAAAATTTTAAATACATTTTTTGTTGCAAAAAAGCAGGTTTTAGGGAAATCCAATCCCTAATCCCAATCTTCTGGACGGTAAACAAAGTCTTAGGCGAACTTACATGGTTGCAACGGAAATATTTTCTTCCATTTCTATAAACTTGGGTTTTGATATTTTTATCCAATTGATTCCTATAACCCAAGAAACCGAAAACCTGCTTATTTTTTGATAACTTAAGTTCACATATCCAATCATTTAATTTCTGATGAATAATCAATTGCAGTTCTGGGTAGTACGAATGCAAATAATCGTTGTTTTCTTTTCTTGCTTTTTAAACTCTGATAAAGATGGAGGAATCTACACCTACAATCCGCCGCTCGACAATTGCATTAAGATCTGATGTGAAATCGGTATTCTACAACTTAGGTTACGAAACTCCTCATTTCTTATATCCCAGATATTTTTCCAACAGATTTTCACCGCTTCAAAACTTTGGAAGAATTTTTTTTTCGTCAGAAATTGTTCAGAAACGGAACACAGCCTTTCTAATTCAGACCTTCAATGAGTTTATCGCTTCTGAAAAGTTTTCCTCGAAAGAGATATTTTTTCATTAGAATGTCTTTGGGAGAATCTCATATTTTGATTAAAGATGGAAACAATTTTCAAAAATATCCTATATAAACCTTTCACATAAAAGTGAAACGTATGGCACAGCCTAATAATTCTCTCCCTAAGCTAAGCTAAGCTTTCATCATAATGTTCCTTGAGAAAGTAAAATATTTAAGCCGTGTTTTTTCAATTACAAAAACTGATGTCAGTATTTTCTCCCCACATTCTACGGAATTTTTTCAGCCCAAATTAAAAGGTCGAACTTTTACCGAATATAAATCGAATGGTTTTTAAAGAATACTTTTTTAAAAACTTCAGTGAAACTCGGGCTAAACTTTTGTAAAATTCTTTGCTTAATTTTTGGTATCGAGACTTCAAAACAAAGGAGCCGATAGCATTATGGACGAGCTAATTAGGGAGGTTGAACATTTTTCTTTGATGCTCTGTATACCAGACTTTCACGTCTGCAGACTTTCTCCTCTGTTGACGTGGGTTCAAATCCTACTTAGGCGCGGCGATATATCTGGGTACCAGTGGTGGAGGCAATTCTACTGACAAGAATTTTATTGTAGTTGCGAAGTCAGTCGGATGTTGCGCAGTGATTTCATGATAAAATTGGAATGTAGCACAGTAATTTCATGCTAAAAATTGTGCAACATTTGTCAGGTTAAAATTTCCCAATTTTCTCTAGAAAATCGAAATACAAAACTTGTTTCATTTTTGAGCTGGCAATGCTCACTGCATTTAAGTGTTAGGGTTGTTTTAATGAAGAGTCTAACGCGCTACTACTTCGAGATTATGATTATAAAACATACATTATATGAACTGAACGGGGCTTTTAACATGATTAATTTCATAAATTGATAACATCTGATCACGTATCCATTCCATATTCCTCCGTTGCATGTCGTTGACTGACAAGATTATGTTGAAAACCGCAAGCCCTGTAGAAACAAAATCATAGAGCCCCTAAGAAACTTCGAGGCTTGTCATAACCGGTTACCACAATGATGATACGTTTTGATGAAATTACAATTATCCAAAAGAGGACTTCTATAAGACAATTTAATGTAATTTCTTTAAAAAAATGTCCGAATAAAGAAGCTCTCTACTTTTGCATATCCTTTCGATTGCCTAACCTAAAATGATTTTCCACATTATTTACGTTGTTATTTTAATAACAGTCTGCCTGCTCATCGTATTATAGCGCCCCGACGCATTGTCACATTCATTATATAGTGTCTTTATATTATCACCAGATAATGGATAAATATTTTTCCAAGCAACTGTAAATTAAAAGATACAAACTCAACAATTGTAAAAAATTTTTCAAATTTAGCATTGAGACTTATCTTTAATTCTTCTTACTTCTGCTCTATCGATAGAGTAAAGGCTACAAAATTAATATTTACTAATGATTTTTTTATTCTTCATACGCCGGGAGATAGCCTTCTCAAGTGCAGTTCATAATATATTCAAAATACAAATTTTAATCGCAATGAAAATGTTATATTGCGCTGAAAAAAGCACGTGCTAAAGTATAAACAGCATTAGTAATTAATATTTTGTCTACTTCGAGTAACCCATTCACCCCTGCTTGAGCAATACACGGAATTAAACGTTTATTGCTGAGTCAATAAAACAATTTCATGTCTGACTTGTACCTAAAAAAAATAAATACACACGCAATGTTTAATAATGTATCTGCTTCCAATCTGCAGTAAGTAAGATACGTCGTAAACAGAACACAATTTTGGACACATAAATGCAGGCATCGTTATCTTCGGACGCTGTGCAAGGTTATCAAAGCGATTTTAATTTTATTCGTGCATTCCCCAGCTTCTAATTAATTTCTCGAATCGCTTTGAGTTTATTTTGACCTTTACTTAGCGATTTCATTTTCACTTTTTCTCGTCCTAGCAACCAGACGGTCAAACTCTAAATATTAATTTATAATAAGAAAAAACACGATATCAATTTGTTTATAAGTTCACCTAAATTCCTAATTATAGATTTTGTTATTTATTTATAAAAAATTGACAGTAAATATTTTTTAAGCTGGAATATTCGACTTCATGAAAACGCACGACAAATAGGTTTAGCTGCGAGAAAGTCCGAACCATTTTTGTTATCGTTTGGAATATACTTCAATAGAAATTTGCAATAAATCGTAGTGTGAACGTGAATACATTTCATTTCCTCCTAAGTTAAATAATATTCTTCTGGCCGTCAATTGGCAGGAAGAAGATCCTTCTAGTAGGACCCTATTATACAGGGTGTTTCAATCATTTAGTGCTTTGCTATATGCCATGTTAATCCTTCAAGTGGATACGTTAAAAATATTCTTTTAAATGTCCATCTGTCCACATGTTAATTCGAGAATGCTTTCAGCTAGAAATTTGAAATTTAGTGCACATATTCCTTACTATAATTCAAAGATCAGGTAGGCCAAACTCAACAACTCCCTCATACTTCATAAGATTTTCATATGAAATCTCCACGAGTGGTATCAAAAATAAAAAATCATTTTTTTCTCCTAAAACAAAAACGCTTTGAAATAGGTGGATCCAATTTAGCACACAATCAAAATATCATGGCAAAAAATGAATCAAATCGATCCTCCTTCAGAGGGCTGCCATATGAACTTTGAAATTAATTAATTTAATAAAACACCAAAATCGCAATCTTTATTATTTTTTAAGGTATTGCCTAAGCTCAGGAGAGAACCCCGGAGATGTACAACTTAGGCGGAAATTCTCTTGTCATAAAATTTTACGTACAATATCCCAGTGGCTTCTCAAGTACAATTCTCATCAGTGAAATTACCTCAGTGATTGAGTATCCAGATAAATCACAATATATTTGCAGGAATCGAACCCATACCCACAGAGGAGAAAATTTGCAGAGGACCGTCTCAATCAGCTCGACCACCGGCGAGGGTTATATTCTAGGATATTGTTCAGTATAAAAATATCTACATAATATGCAGAGTACACAAAAGCTCGATAGAATATCTTGAACGGGTGAGGTTTTAGGAAAAATTGTTATACTAATGTCGTTTTAAAGCATGAGTAACAGTCAATATGGTAACGTACTACATGCCATCATTGATATTATAAACGTTAGATGTAACATCGTACACAGCAATACAATCAACTTCCAATCCAAATGAGAAGAGAGAACAAATGCTAAAGAAATCCAAAGATCACGAATTGTCCAACACAATTACCTCCAACTCGCCAAAGTTATGAAGATTGCGTAGCGATACCAATAATCGATAAGGAAATTAGGTGCATTAATAAAAAACCTTCAAGACCTTGGACAGAATCAAAGTGATTGTTATTGGTCTATATTTAGAAGGATCGCTTGCTCTCCGTTTTTGGCAATTGCTTGAACATAAGTGAGTTTCCTTGAAAAATGTATTAATGTTATACTAATCTTTTATTGAAAGATAGATTGGATAATTTCAAGAGCAATTTGGAAGATGATTAAGTTCTTTCCCGAATGAGTAGACAAAGGTAGGTGGTCAAAGGATGAAGGATGATGCACGATGTCCTGTTCAAGACTCCTAACATAGTTTCATAAAATCTGGCAGATTTAAATAGCTTGGTCGTTGTCGAGAATAATAATTATAAGATGTTCAAGGTTGTCCTGGAAACACACCAGGTGGTTTGGCAAACTGAAGAGAGATCATGCATTGCATATCATTAACTGGTGAAGATTTACTCAAAATTGCAACCTCTGCGGAGACACGAACGTAGTAAAAACTAAGACCCCCCGAGGGTTCTCATAACCAATAATAATAATGATGAAAATGAAAAAAAAGTAGATTTAAAAAAATTAGAATCGGGAGCCGATACATTACAGATTCGTTTAGGACAACTCACTAACTGTTGCAGTAATAGTAGAAGAATATATATACTATTGAATACTATGGATATTAACATCGTCCGCTAGGATTTCGGAAGAAGGAGCTCTTAAAAATAACCGAAGGAACATCAGACATATTTGGGTTGCAATACAGAAAGTAAGTCACTTGAAGGAAAAGACAGTGTGTAATTATTGGACATTAATTTGCTTCAGCATCGGATATCACCTTGCGAAATGAGCCTACTTTAATATACTGTTTTCAAGGAACATTTCCCAAACTTTAAAGCAACAGTATCATTTTCTATTCTGTATAGTGGAAGAATCCAAAAGTCCCAATGTGGAGGTCCCTAACAGCCTTCAATTTTCAACGCGATTGAGCGTGAGAAATACAATATCAAGTTATCGTTAGATTAAGTTTGAAGGATGGCGAGACAACGGCACACATTTTCTGCCATTACGAAGAACTCTTCCGCAAACGGAAGAAGCATCTTGATTTGATGTTTATCTCTCCAAATAATGTTTCTAGTAAAGCACTCAGGGAGATCATAGGCTATATAACAAGTCTTAGGCTTGAGTGGGCCTCCTGAAAGGGCTTTAAACACAAAAGACCCTTGTTCCCTCTATATACAGCTCTCCTGTAAAAAAAAACAACTCCAAAATTTTTAGTATCTATATTCGATATGCATATTTGTTTAATTGAAAATGTGGGCTTTATCAGTGTTGTCAGTATTGTATTCTTTAGATTAGGAACAAGAAACAAGATTAGGCTTAAACAAACCTGTCGCAAGTGTCAATCCACATTTGTTGACACCATCAGCCATTTTGTAAAACAAAGGGTTTCGCATACAAAAAACTGCAAATTAATTCAAGCTAATGAGCCAAACGTTATTAATTCATAAAAGAAAAGACATCACAACTGTTTGCAAGAAAAGTAAACATGTAAAAAGAAAAAGTTACTTCGGAAATGATTGAAGTGTCTACTCTGAACTCATTTATCTGCCGAAAGTGGAACGAAAAAAGTATCTTTTATGCCCCTCGGAACACAAAAAAGTAACCTTTTTTAGTCATTTTAGCGTTCGCTCTCAATGATTGTGGTAGTACAAAACATCCATACCACGCATAGTTCACGAGGCCATTATAATAAAATAAACAAATTCAATGGCAAAAAAATAAAGAGCAATAAAGCTGTAGCTATAGATATTGTTATTATGAACTGCAGAAAACTTACAGCTTCTTTAACTTTTGTATCAAAGGATCAAAAAAGGCAAGACCAAAAAGATTATAAAATAAAATTCGTCAGTTAACATATTAAGATCGTATCGAAACATATGGCAGTAACTTTTTCCAATTATACCACAAAAATGTAAATTTCATTTTGAACAGTTTAATTGAAATAAGCTAAATCTTTAAAATACCATCAAAAAAAGCCCGTTCATGTAATACAAGGCACACAACTAGTTTAATTTTTAATAGCGTACAGTTTAGTGATATTTTTTGAGAGCAAGGCGCACAAATTGAAATGTAAAAATGATTCTAACGCGGCGAGTAATTAATTTCATTAATAATGAGGCACCCGCAAGGAGAAACTTTTATGCAAGAGAGGGATCTAATAACCTTCAACAATGAAAAGGAAAGTCACTTCGTGAGGTTGCAAAAATTATTGTCAGGAATCACTAAGCGATACTGTTGGATTATTAAGAAGAAGAAGAGTTCATTCGATCTACGTCATCATACGTCTGTTCATTTCTAGTGTTAAGTCAGTATCCCTGTAACATTCAATGAATAAAGTTCTGTTCAGTTATTTTCTGTCATCGGTCTTTTGCTATCAGGTTATGGGCCCAGTCACATGTTGATTAAGTACTGGATGCCAGAAAAAATGACCGAAAATACTGAAGCTGGGAACCAGAAAATGAATGCCGAAATTGTGCAGCTGAGACAACAGATTGAAAAACTAAATGCACAATTAAATGTCAAGAAAATCAGCGTGGCTGCAACCAGTGGGGGACTTCCGGAATCGAAACATCTAGATGGCACCAATTATGGAGAATGGAAGTTTTTGATGAAAAACTTTCTTATTGATACCGGTCTTTGGCGCTGTATCGAGTCCAGTGACACGGCTGATCCAGAGTTGGATCAGAGGACTCTCGCCAAAATAAATTTAAGTATCAAGCCCACAGCTGCTGCTGAAACAAGAAATGCGAAAACTGCTAAGGAAGCTTGGGACCTTCTACAAGATACATATGAAGATAAAGGAGTAGTCCGTCGAATTGGTTTGTATTCTTCACTTTTTCAAACCAAATATGAAAACTTTAATTCCATGGTCGAGTATATTAATCACATAACCTCAATTGCTGATCAGCTTAACAGCATAGGAAAGCCAATGGATGATGAAACAATTGGCGGAATAATTTTGGGAGGTTTACCAGATAGTTATAAACCTCTAATCCTTGGTTTGCAAGGCTCGAATCAAACTACAAAGGTTGACTACGTTAAGAATTTGCTGTTACAAGACAATGTACAACAAATTGGCGGGCACGCCAGTAGATTGAACGAACTAGCATTTTATGCAGAAAAGAAGTTTTTACCTAAAAATCAAAGATCTAAGTCACAGAAGAAAGTGAGATGTTATAGTTGCAATCAATTTGGTCACTATAGTACTAATTGTACTAATCAAAAAAATAAACGGCAAAGAGGTGACAAAACCAAAGGTGATAGTTTGTCAAACCTGTTTTCATCGACAGAAACAAGGCAGGATACTTTTCCGTTTGAATGGTTTGT
>QYTT01092138.1:41233-58048 GCA_006980735.1 Dasypogon diadema | reverse complement strand
AAAAAAAAGCATACATGGTTTGAAATGCTAATTCTTTAAGGATAATTCCTTGGCTCATTCTAAGAAAATATTGTATAGAAGGGTGTCCATCTCCCAAGACACGCTGTATAGCCAAGTTTAAAAATATATTAAAGTATGTATGGTACTTAATGGATTGATGCGAAAGACTTTTCAACAATGGCAAGATGAAAGGGGGAAAACAAATAAATTCTATATTGTTCCCACTAAAATAAATGAATATTGTAATTTCATACTTTCTTTCAGTTAAAATATTGTTAATAATTTTTATCCTTACCGAAAATTATATATGCCGCGGCTAGTATTGCGGCTTCCCTAGACTCGGTTAAATCCCAAACAATATCGAAAGCCATTGGCGCAATCATAGCACCTAAGGTGGTACAAAACTATAAAAAAAAAAATCAGTAATGAAAACAATATTAAAAACAAATAAGCCTTACAATTCTCATTCCTTCGTATTTGGTTCCATTGTACTTATCGCCAGGTTTTTCGAATGGATAAGTCCCATTATAGCCACTCAACACACCCGAAAGTGCTATTAGCATCTACAATTTAGAAGGATCTTTATTTCCCACCTTTAATGGATTTCGTGTGCCCTTGGCATATTACCTTTCCCAGAGGTGGATGAACATCAAAGAAGAAGGTCCTATTGATGTACCAACTTCCCATCTTCCCGAAATGAGTTTCATCCCAACTAAAAAAATAAAAAAAAAGTTTTTTTTTGTAAAAGACCTTTCGAAAGCAATTTTCTACCTGGTTAACGAATAAGACGAAAGCATTCGACTGGTAAATTTTTCCTAGCTTAGAGCTACAAAATTTTGTGTTGGCTAAGAATGCTAATTCTACTTGTAATCCATCTAAGAGTGAAGCGGAAAATTGACGGGTTTTAACGCTTTGGAGTAAAGACTACCTTTTTGGCCCTTTCATTGATCTATGAAGGAGATGCAAATAGGACGTTTATTACTTCTATTGCCAATGATCCGAGAAAGTTTTCAAATTGCTTTTGCCTTTAAATTAAACTAATAGATATCCATGCTATTAGAAATATATGCTATCTAATCTTGCTGAAAGGATAAAAGCTTTAGAGTAATTAAAGGCCGTTAAAAGTAAGTTACATAGGATAAATCCTGATTTTTCGCATAGCTTGAACATCTACTGATGTGCCAATGTGTAACAAAATATTGTTTTAAATTTAATAAATTATGTGTGAAAATGTATGTAATTTATTTACAACTATTAATTGTTCAAAATTAAATAATTCTTAAGGAAATTAATTTCAGTATAATTCTGAGTGTTATTAAAGCATGTTGATATATTAAATAAATGTCACGGTTGTTTCAGTAATATTAAGTAATTCTACAGCTTTTATCCGCAAGATGGATTAAGCAGCTTGTCTACCATACAAATTGTCCCTTTTCTAAGTTAAGCTATTTCTAATAACATGCATACGCAAAACATTTCTTCTTCAAAATAGGAAAACTACTTACAAAAAATCACTTAAAAATGAGAAAAAAGGGAAAATAATATGCCTGAGTAACTCATAGTTATCAAGAGAAAAGAAGATATGTATAGCGCCCTTAAGAAGCTCAATCATGTCCTTTTAGGATAAAATACGGTTAACGGGTTAAATGTTTTTCGAGATTCTAATCAGCGCACAATTGAAAAAATACCTTGGGACATTCCGTTTAATACACTCAGCGATAATGTACGGCTTTTGATTCGGACGTTCGCAGGGCGACTTGATGACGTTTCTAACACAGTCTCCATTACTTCGGCAAGTCAGGGGTGGTTGTGTGCTGGATATTTCCAAGGCCTCTGACAGAGTCTGGCATTCTACCCTAGCTAAAGTCCCAGCATTTGGTTTTAACCCTTCTCTTCTTACCTACATTGAAAGTTTTCTTTCTGGCCGTTCCATTTGTGTTACTTTGGACAGCATTATCTTTAACTTTTACAACATCAATGATGACGTGCCCCAGGGCTTTGTACTGTCCTCTACTCTGTTTCTGCTCTTCGACAATAACCTCTTGTCTTTTACATCCAATCCAATTATCAGTTTTGAAGATTACAGTACTTTTAATCACGTATTTGTTCGAATCAGTTGCTGACTCAGTGATAACAATCGGACGTGCATGAGTGAGACACTTAGCGACGACATTACAAAAATTATTGCCTAAGGTAGGGCGAAGTCGCTTCCAAAACTCGAAGCTGTCTGATTTCCCTTAAGAGAACCCTTCCACCTCTCTCCAATAATGGGGTTAGTATTTCAAATTCTCCTTGTCCGCGTTGGACAAAATCCAAAAAAGCTTTCAAACACATTGATGATGATGCGATTATTGCTAAAATCGATCCTCTGTAGTACAGACGTAATGTCGCTTGTTTAACGCTCTTTTATCGCTACTTTAATGGACATTATTCCAAAAAAATCCCTTGTATGATTTTTTGCAGATTATTTCCTAGGCGCAATATCCATGCTTCGAGCTGCCTTCACCCTTTTGTCATCGAGACAAGATTTAGCAGAACAGCGAATTTCCAAGAATCCTTCTTGAGCCCAACTTTATGAATATAGAACAGACTACCATCTTCTGATTTCCACCAGGACTACAGGTAGCAGCTATTCAAGCAGAATGTGTACAGATACCTTCATTCAATGTCCTAAATTCTTCCCTTCCCGCTAAGGCTGTGTGTAACATCATAGGGTATTCCTTGAGTTTTGGCTTCACCATAAAAAAAACAACAAGAAACAAAAACAATATGATAGAAAAAAATATTTTCAAATAAAAAGGAAAAAATATCTGTCAAAAAAGCGCAGCTTTAAACAGATTAAAAAAGCTATTGTGGTTTTCGATATAGCGTTTGTAGCATGCGTACTATAGTCGGGCTTATTATCAAGGATTATTCAAAAATATTTGACCTCACTGCCGCATGCAGCAACAGTCGGACGCTACCTACAATGTTTAATTAAAAAGGAAAAGGTTACATGCTGGAAAGCTACTCCTATCTCATTAAGTCTACACAGTATTCCTAGTTCCATCTAATTAAGTCTACACCCTACGTAATAGTTTAGTAGTCCTGCATACTGTGAGCCCTTCTACCTTATCCAACTTTTCTGCTGATCATCCTCTCCGATTAATGTACTGACAGAAAATATTAACACACAAGCTCCAGTGTATGAGAAATGGATTCAGGATCTAGATTTTTCACTCCATTCCCGAGATTCAGATAAGAATAGGATGTCTCTGCCTTCTGCCTGCTACCATATGTTCGAGTAGAATTGGCGTCACCCCCCCCCCCCCCCCCAAAAAAAAACGCCAACCAAAATGTCCTGTAAATTTGCATAGAAGACGAGCCGACAGATAGAGAAAGCTCCTACACTATGTACCTCTTTCTAGAGCTGAGAAGAGTTAAGATATACAGGATGGGTCATAAACATTTTTTTAACGTATTACCTAAGCTCAGGGGACAAAACCCTATGATGTACACAGCAAGTGAAATAAGATCTGGACTCCTGGAGGGCCACGTAACATCACCTCCACTCGATATCAGCTTTCCTGAAAATATTTCTTGTTGCAATCAAGTACTGGTATTTAATTCTTCAAATTTTTGCAGTTCTGAGGTAAAAATGTGTGTGATATTTTGCTAAAGAATAATCTGGGATCGTGTGGTACAGAAGTCCCAAATTTATTCATATTTTTTCGTTTCTGGAAGTTATTTTTCATCCCGCAGATTTCTGATTTTGGGTAGAAGCGATTGCCTCGAACTGCCTTACCCACAAGAAAATCAATTTTGCATTCGGTCAGTGATTTAGGTTGTGCAATCTGTATTCAGCACGAAACAAACGCTTAATTGTAGTGCAAGATTCGGCAATTTTGTAATATCGTTTTACGCAGATCCCGCACTGTAGTCCCGTGAAGTGATCTATAGCGACTAAATTTCCATGAACTAAGCAAGACGTTAATGCTCTCACGCGCACTTCTGTAAAGAGTCCAGCTCAGATGACCCCGATGCAAGGAGAGAATTCTATCCCAAGTTAAATACCATGACAAATAAAAATGGGTAGTTGATACTTAACATTTACAACACTGTGCTGAATAGTTTTTCTAAACTAACAAATGCCCTTCAGTTTGAATCCATATTTTTTAGTGGTATACTCGTTTTCTGAAGGATAAGTTTTCCTTAGGCACTGTTGCCCCCTTCACATGGGGTTGACGATATCTGTATTCCAAGAAAAAAACCACACTACCATTTCTTTACGCACACAATCCGAAGGAAAGCACATCCATAAAAATATGTAACCTGCTTCAACACGTAATTCGTAATTATGTGTCTTAACAAAACACTGTTAGATATTTCTTAGATTGTTTGTGCACTAATCTTTAAATAAATTAATAAACTATTATTAAAAATCTTATCCATCACCCACCTGCCGGGCGGAAAAATTTTAGATAAAGGTAAGGTGTATGAAATGGAAAGGTTAAAAGACAAACCTATCTTTGTTAAGTGACCAAGTTTATTTTAAGAATAACAGGCTATTATTAAATTCACACTATATTTGTTTAAAATAATATCACTATCCTTAGCTAATTCCTTCAATATGTTAGTAATATTGGCATTTAGGATTTTTCTGACTACGACCAAAAAGTGGAGAAAAGCGCAAACTACTGTAATATTGTAAATAATTATTTCAAAAAACGTCTTCAAGAGTACTCGCAGTTGACTGAAAAACCAACGAAACGCAAAGGACTCCTATCCAAAAGAGTATTTTTACATAGTGCACAATTTGCAAGTTTTCTTAATTCTCATAGAAAACAAAATTATCTTTTACACTTCTAGAAATTATCCAATTTAATTTTTTTCACTTACCAAACATGATCTGGTTCTGTAACTTTATAGTAACGTGTTGTTGCTGTAAGAATCACTACCGCTGAGAATATTAACCACCAATTTCTAGAAAGAAAAACTTTCAAGTTTCACGCCTAAGTCTTTCGTTTCTAAATTAGCTTGACTCACAATGCCTCTGAACTTTTCTCACTATTTTCAATCTTAGATGCTAATTCACTACCATTTTCACATTTTCTTTTTCTTTTTTCATTCATTTTAATAAAACAATTGCACTACGAAATTAAATAAATAAACAGAAATTTAAGAAAACTATATTTTAATACGAAAACATGTTGACGACGCAAACGTGGTATATGAAATCCACTGTTGTACTGATGACGACGTGTCTGCTTCTACTCGCTAAATGCACAAAACTTGTTCTTCAGATTGCGACAGCCATAAACTTGTAAGAAGGCAAGGAAAAGAAATAGAAATGGTAAATATATCTCTTACGGCAAAGTAGCCAAAGAGAGGGTCATTCACTTTCTCAATATAAATTCTTTTGACCACATAGTAGCTTATGAATGAAAAATGCAGGTTAATATTGTTGTAATTATGTTGGATGTGATGGTGGGAATATTATTTAAGTAATGGCGTGTGATTTTTCAAATTCGTATTCATATTTTTTTCATCATGTTTGCAAAAGTATGAAATATTCACCTGTTCAAAGCACTTTGTTCCAAATTTAGTATGAAAAGAGAGAATTTTCTCTAAATTTTATCAATATAGTGTCTAAACAGAGAGTTGGCCATTAGCGACAATCTGTCGTACAGGTAAATCATAATGAGGAGGTTGACAAAGTGAAGGGAATCTAAGCAAAATTTTACCATACCCGTTATCAAAAGAATAATGTCGAGGTGAAGGAGTATTTGCTTTACTCATGATTCCATTAACATTGGATCCTTTTAATATTTACCAAAATAAACAATCGGCACAACCGATAAATCTGCACCAGTATCTATTAAAAATTTGAATTTATTTTGAAGTTTTTTTTTAATTTTTCTCATTCAACGGATAACACCTCCTCTTATAGAATATAAAATTTAATCAAAATCGTGGGTCTAGTTTTTTTTTTTAAATCTAAAAAAACCGTATTTTCTGATCTTTTTCAATCGAAATTTCCCCTGGGTTTTTCGTGGAAATTCATGGTTTTCCTGGGAAATTTTCACGCACACAATCAGGAAAATGGGAAAAGTCAAGAAAAAACATCACAAAGAAAATGATGATGTGAAAAAAAAATGAATTTATTTTATTATCTATTATCAAAGGTATTCGAGGGATCTCGAACCAGACCAGCCAGTTCCTGCCGGGAGATTCCTTGGCAGATCCCTGACCTTGACGTCCCTTGTCATATTGAGCATTTGCTTATAGGTTAGCTGCTCCACGCCAACCATAGGGCTGCCGGCAACAGCCAACCTCCCGCTCGCTAAGGCCGGACATTCGCACAGATTGTGCTCCGCCGTCTCGGTATCCTCTAGACACAGGTTGCACGTATCATCCTCCAGGATCCCCATCCTTTTGAGATGATGTCCGAAACAACCGTGTCCAGTAATCAATGAAACTAACCAGCGGAGAGTTCCTTGCTCCACGCTTAGAACTCTCCTTTTGGTCGTTCCGCACGACCGCCTAATCGTTTTCTTAGCCTGTCTGCAGGTTGTCATATTGTACCATCGATTTTGATGTTCCTTTATGACCCAGTTCTCGATTAGGGCTTTCACCATTCCACCTCCAAAGGTAGAGAAAGGTTCCGGCCCTAGGAACTCCATAGCCGAACCCTGCTTTGTTAGAGCGTCAGCTTTTTCGTTCCTGTCGATCCCAGTGTGTCCTCTAACTCAACAGAGAGTTACCTCATTTTCTGAAGCACACTCGTTGAGCTTCTGCACACATTCCATCGCCATCGCCACTTCCGTCCGATTCATGCATCTGTCCCCCGCTTGATTGTCCAGTGCAATGAGGATTTTACTCCCTCGCACCTCGCACTCTTTTAAGTAGTCCAACGCACGAACCAGAGGAAGCATTTCTGCTTGGTAAACCGAGGTGCATCTTCCCGGGCTAACATAGCAGGACAATTCCAGGTCTTCAGAGAATATCCCTGCACCTGCCCTGCCGTCAAAAAAAAAAATCCTAATAATCCTCTTACTTTGAAATTATTCTCACTCGTAGACGATTCACTTGACTATGTTTCCCTTTTTTTGTTTATGAATTATTATTTTATTTGGAAGCTTGAGATAGGGCAGAGAATTATCATCAGTTCCTTTGTTTACTATATTTCTATTTTCTTGTTATGGAAAGGACCTGGAAGGATTTTTATTGGACTTAACAAATTGATATGGGAACATGTGGCGACTTGGCATAAGTTACAATTGCTATAGGAATAAGAAAAAATTAGTTACTTATACAATTGTAGAAATATTCAATAAAAAAAGGGAAAAAATGTACGCCCGTTACAATATTCCTGAACTAAATCTAATGCTCTCCTCTCGTCTCCGGTAGTGTGTATTTCCCCATGTAGGTAGAGTAGGTCCCAGTAGCTCGCTTTTCAGAATTTCGTGCTATGATGGCTTGATTGGTACGTTTTCGTGGTTAATTTCGCTAAGGTTTCATTGAGTTGCGTTTTCTACAGATACGGCGATGAAAGACTCAGCATGTGGATTATTTTGCTAAAATTTGATTGAGTTCGGTTTCCTACAGATGCGGTAGAAGACTCTACGTGGGCGATGAAGACAAAAGGGCCAATACGAAGACGGCGCGAAACCAGGTATTAAGAATCCTGCAACCAAAATCTAATGCAGCATCAAAAAGCTCAGTGAATATGCAGTTAGTTTACTTGTTGTAAAAAAAAATATCGTGAAATATTGTGACGAACACTACGTTTTTTTTTCACTGGTCAATAATAATGGCGTAATTTACATTGTGTAGACAATTTGCCCACCATTGGAATTGTAAGGTTTAGTTTGGGTGAAATTGTTGGGTTTAGTTCGGGTGGAATTGTAAGTGTAAGGTTTAATTTGGGTGGTTGTTGAAATTGCTTTCGAAATTCGGATTACTTTTCCCTAATTCAAGAAAGCTTTAGCTTGTGCACCAGCCGACGACCTATTATTCCTAAACTTACTCACAGAGGGTAGCAATTTCTATTTCAATGTTCCATGGCAGGCGGAAATAATAATAATTGTAAAAGAAAAAATCGTTTTCGTTTTCCTGATTTCAAGTGTAATTTAGGCACGCATTATGACGCCAGTGTGAGAACAATCGCACTTACTTATATATTGACGACATTTACATGCTGTCGGCAAGCAAAACTTGCGCTGTTTATTTGGTATCATCGCAACCGTCGATTTGTTTATTTTTCATTGAATTTTGCATGTTCAGTAAATTTTGCCTGTCTGTTGAAAAATGTCAGAAATCGAAGAAGATCCTGTGAAGAGCACAGCTGAACAAGGTCGATCCACTGATATTGAACCGGTATCCGTTGTGGAAGTTGATGAAGCTGGAGGGAGCAATTCTTTAAAGGTTCCCACCGATGGTAAACTTCCCGAAGGAGTTCATTTGGAGCAAGAACTTAGCGAAAAAGGAACCAGTGCAGAAACCAGTGACACAGATGATGAATTCGACAATTATGAATTACTACTGAACATAGACCAAGATTACCCGAAGAGAAGGAGTAGTATGGCTGGTCGTAAGGATCGTGATCCTTCCATTGTTGATCCACTTCAGGTGGAGAGTTGTATTTGTTCGGAGGATTCCGAAGTTTTGGCAGCTTCAGCAGATCCGGGCGTAATAGATCTCTCCTTTCCGGAAAATCCGGAATCAGAAGTTATCGAGAAATTTTGCCTGCCACCTAGTTACTATAGGTTGTCCGGTAAAGAGCGATTGCTGTTACTTTTCGCCGAGAATTTTAGGAGACAATTTCACAAAAAGTACCCTCACAGCAGGCCCCTAGTTCTGGCTGTGAAGAACGAGTGCGGCGTGCAGGTAAACATCTTTACGGTGACCACTTTGAAAGTTAATTTTGGGATTGTTTCTAGAAATTTGTCAGCACAACCATACGACCAACAGGGTTTCTAATCCCCGAATTAATAGGTTCCTGGACGGAGATAGCCAGCTTTGTAGCTGATTTTGTTCTTTATGAACGTTTGGAGAATCCAATTTCATTGGTGAGTAGCATTCGTTTACTAGTGGTTGGGACACGTTGAATCGATTGTATCAATCTGATAGAATCTCTGCTTTTTTTATTGATTTCACTTAGAACAATAATAAAGTTTTTCACATTTTTGGGCGGTATAATAGGAACATAAGTTACAAATGTTACGGTGCGGCAGTGCTAGGGATATTAAGTCGGACGTGAGACTAGCTGCTAACTTTGCTGTAGACTTGAATCTCTCACCCATTACCCAGTTCCTACGAGTTCCATCCGCATGTAATATTTTTCATAAGTCGCATATTTTCCGTACACGTGAGGTTCATAAAATATTTGGGAACTGCGACATGTCCAAAGCCACCAGATTTGATAGGATCCTGTCCGTGCAGCAGATAGATCCTGCGACTCTTTCCTGGCTAAACCTCTAAGGAAATTATTTCATTTATCATATTCGAAAGGTATTTCTCCATCATTACGGAAACTCTTCCATGTTCAGCCAATTTCCCAAAAGGGAGAGAAATGCGAACCCTTTAACTACAGATCGATAGCAATCACTTCGATTCTGGCCCCCTACAGCACTCTTCGTCAAGGCGGTGAGCACTTCAAACTCTTCTAACTTTAACCTCTTAGGGGTTCAGCGTTCAGGCATCCAACAATCTTGGTTGAACGGACCGCATCTTTGCTATTGCAAAGAACGTGAAGAAGTCACTTTAATCGACATTGTTTAAACGAAATTTTTCGTCTCGTTCCTTGTAGATCAATCAATCCCTACACGTGGTACCCGCGCATCGGGTCGTCTTCACCCTTTCGTCCCTGAGACACGATGGAGCAGAACAATGAAAGTCCCTGAATTATTCTTGAGCAGGGCAATATGAATGTGGAGCAGACTACCATCTTTTGTTTTCCACCAGGACGGTGGGACTCGACGTCCCTTTCCTTCCATTTCTTCGCGACAAAGCTGTGCCATAGCATCATAGAGTCATCCCCTGACCTTTGGTTTCATTGTAAGAAAAAAAAATGGTAGGGGACTTATAGAAAGTTTCCATTGTAATCACCAGATCACCCGGTCGATCACATGCAACAAGATCTGGTTCAAGGCGGCTGTGACGAGTTGTGCTCTGGTGTATGAAGAGAATTTTATATCGACGGCTTATGTTGAAAACCCCTATCCCACAAAAAAAAACATTTTTGAAAAATTTTATGCTAGAATGATGGAATTTTAATGTGTCTTCCTTTCTATGACATAAAAAAATTTTAGTAAAAAAAAAAAGTGGGATAGCCATAAGCCCTCGATAGGCTTGGTGAAATTATGTCCAGGTTCAGGACTTGCAACGTGTTCTAAATTTTTAGTTTATATACCTGCCTTTGGCGCGCGTTCCAGGCGTACAGAAAATATGTTTCCCGTATACACGGAAATTTTTGTGTACTCATTGGGGGACAGCATAGCTTAGGCGGTAGGAAATGTTGGGGAAAATTATGATGTAACAAATGCCTCAACTACTGCTACCCAGTTATTCAGCATGCCCTTTGTAGGAATCGAACCCGTACGGCCGGGGAGAAAATCTGTGGATCTGTACCTCCCTCCTTCACAATGAGGCTTCCGGAAAAAGGCAGAGCACTTTTCCCACTTTGTCAATGATAGCCGAAAAAATCTGAAATAAAAGGGACTATGAAAAGATGACAGTTTTAGTGCTACTGGACTTCTTTTGTAATCGTCCTCAAATAATGTGCGTCAACCTGATGTGTTCTGACTCGACTGTTTTGAATGTTGGTGTTCCCTAAGGATCAATTTCTGGTCCTTTACTATTTTCGTTATACATTTATGACTGTAGCCACCCAGCCCTGTAGTCCTGGGGGAAAACACAAGATGGTAATCTGCTCCATATTCGTACAGTCCGGCTCAAAAAGAATCCTTGAAACTTCACTGTTCTGCTATACCTTAAGGCAGAAACACAATTCCAGCTTTTTCAGACAGCGAAACGAACGGATATCACTCATAGAGATTGATCTACAAGGAATCAGACCAGAGATTTCGTTCAAAAAATGTCCATTGAAGTGTCGATAAAAGAGCGTTAAGCAGACAACATTATCTCTGCACTCCAGGGAACCGATTTTAAAAGTAATCGTCTCATCGCTAATGAGGTTAAAAGCTTTTTTGACTTGGTCCAACGCGGGCAACTCAGTATGTCCTGCCCCTGCCCAAATATGCGAATTAAATTCAAGTCTAGGTCTGTACATGAGAGCTCATAGGCATAGGCGTCTCATCGCATACCTTACCCTAGCAAAAAAGTTGTCCGTCCAATTTAAGATTTTTGGATACCTGAACTCCTAAATTGTTCAAATTAAGAGAGTTTGAAATGGTCACCCCCTTTGACGAAGAGAGGTGGAGGAGAATTCGGGAATTTTTTAAGGAAAATTCGGCACCTTTCGGTTTTGGATGCAGTGGACTCGACACGATTCGTCCTGCCCCAGGAAAGAATTTTAATAATATCTTCGTTAGGTGATCCAATCTTGCGTGTTAAATTATTATCAATTCCATTACAGCGGGGGTCAGTAACTGATTCAAACGAATGCATGAAATCAAAACAGTTTTCATCTACAAAACTGTGAATAGAATTGGAGGCAAAAGATAAGAGGTCAGTAATGATGAGCAGAAAGAATGTGGTGGACAGTACGGAACCCTATGGCACGCTTGGATTACTGTCTACTAGAGTCGAAGTGATTGCTATTGTTTTGCGGCTAGATACCTCTCCCATCCTAGGAATTCGCTGAACGTGGGACAGCTTCCGTAACGATGGGAAAATACCTTTTGAATATGTTAAATAAAATAGTTTCTTCAGAGGATGCGCCAGGGAAGAGACGTGTGGGTCATTATATTCAATCTTTAGTTTATTTGCGAGACACATACGAGACTGAGACGATAACGTAATTTTTATACTTGTGCAGGAACAGGTCACCACATACATATGAGGGTTTATTAGGAAAGAGGCGTCAACACACCAGGAATTTTGTACGTTTCTACCTGTGACCTCTGAGTCTTTCCTTTCGTCGTCTTTTGATTTAACCTGTGCTTACGTCATCTGGCTTCTTTTGAAGTTTGGCTGTTTTGAGAAAGAGCTCAGAGTAGTATTATTGATATAAAAAGATATAACACATACGATCGATTGCAATCGACTCAATGTACAAATAAAATAAGAAATTCTATTAATTCCTCGCCGATTTTTATTCTATATTTTGTATGTGTCTATATCTTTTTTTTATATCAACAATGACAATAACTGATAGAAAATACGTAGGAAATCCTCAGAGATTTAGAGATTGCAATAAAAACAACAGCGTTTAATTATACATTTAATTATATTTGAGCAATAAGTAATGAATGAGTTTCATTTTATTTTATAACAACTTTACTGTATTTAAATTTATGAAATTCGTTTTTGACACAAAAATCCCTTTCCGATTCGATCTGTCTTACACAGTTAATAAAATTTTGTAACATTTTTTTGGTTTATTCTTTGTTCCATTTTTCAAACATTATTGCAAACTGTTTTAAAGGGTCTTCTTAGTATTTTAGTTTAGTTTGGCTGCCTCTTCCACTTCAAATAGACATTTCCATCACCTTTTTAAAATATCTAATTGGAAATTATGATACAGTTTCAAATTTGTTAGATTTTGGTAAAATTTACATTTATCTTTATATATAAAAAAGAAAATACGATTTCTTTATAATTATCTAGAAGAAGAATTGTACATTTCTTGGTTTTCTTTTTCTTTTTTTTCTGAAAGATTAAAATCGCTTTGACAATTGGCGCTCTTTTATGACTTATTAGCTAGAATAGGATCTTTCTTGTTTTAGCACGAAATTCAGGTATTCATAATTATTTTAATTATAATAAGTAAATTTAGTCTTAAATTCAAAACAAAACAAAAATAAAAATAAAACGTTTTCGGAAGATTTGAACAAAATATAACTAAATAGCTCTCTCTCACACACGCAAGGTAATCTTTCTTTCATAACAAATCACCAATTCGACTCAGTAACAACTTGTTGCAAAGAAATATCCACTATTATACTTCTGAATTGTCTTAAAGATAAAATTTAACTAATTTAACATTTCTCTAATTATTTATAGTGAAATTGCTTAAGCTATTTACACGGTAGGAATAATGGTAATAAGGGGCGCAAGAAAATTTGAGCCCCGTTTCTATACAACATGAAAAAAAAACTTATCTCAAATACTCGTAAATGGCACTGCTAACATTCTCCTGTTCTTCCTCTCCATCTTCATAGGCAGTGCCAGTAATACTTTCACTTTTATCATCCATTTGGTAATGTTCACTATTGTAATAATAATCACTAAGCTGGTATCCTCCAATGTCCTCTTCATTGCTGCAATTGTCAATTTCATCAATATTCTCAAAATCTTCTGAGTACGGGAAATCGTTGTCATGGCTAATAGGGCTATTTTCGCAGGATAGTGGCACTATAGCCAGCTTAGGCTGGTCCTATTTGCGGCGACGCACTTTCGCCTGCTGTTCGCTATCATCCTTTGGTTTTTCCACATCGGAACGGATATTGGATATCAACGTCTTGAGTTGGCCAATTTGATGTGCTGTAACTCTTGGATTACCACAACTTTGTAACCATTTTAAAAATTTCTCTCCATGCTCTAAAGCCTTCTTTGGTTCGTCTGTCTCTTCTTCATCTGAAACCTCCGCAGTGTCCTCTTCAGTTTTGTGATTATTGTTACTGTTGCTGTTGTTGTTATTTATAGTATCACTGTTATAACTGGCATCACTCTCATTTCCGTTGCTGATTTTGTAGAGAAGATTGTCGAGAACTTCTTTAGAATTGTTCGTGACGGTGTCAGCTTCGCTTTTTATGATCGGACTCTGACGAGGTGAACTCACTTCTTTCAATGTATTCTTCGCAGAGAGATCTTCTGGTTCGGGCTTTAATGGACTGTTGGTTATTTCGTTGTTGTTGAGGTTGTCCGAGTTCGGTGGGGACTCCTTTGTAAGATGTGAGTAGAGAATATTTTCGAAGGGAGGTTTCATGCTACTATCCATGCTCCCTGTACTGCCATTAAGATGATTCTGAGGCGTTAGCGATTGCCTATCTGTCATTATACTGGCTCCAAACGCTTTGCACCAATTAAACCAAGCTGAATTCTTGGTATCATCTGAGCTTCCAGATGGCGTCGATGATGGTGTCTGTGGCGTTGACGTAATAGGCGGTGTGTTAGTTTGGTTTGATTGATGGGGCGTAGACACTCGTATCGGAGGACTTGAAGCGCTGGCATTTGGTGCATATAAATTGTTTAAACCGATAATGGCTTGATGTTGTGATTTTAGCCAAAAGTACACAGAATCTTCGAGGGTAGCATGTTCTCGGGCCATGGATTGGGGCATACTAGGCGATGGTGCCTTCATTTTTGATTTATCACTCAAATTAAGTCCAAAGCTCTCAGATGTCCCTTTCTGTTTGGCCCAATTTTTAACACTTAAACCCGGAGGTTTATCGTTTTCACTCCTTGGACTGTGGGCTGATGGCTTTGGTTTTATATTGCGCATAGTCCCTGTGGTTGTATTTAATCCATTCAATCCTGATATGGCTGCCAAACTGGGATTGAGCTGTTGAGCAATTAAGCCTAAACTTGATGTGATATCATTAAAGCTAAGTGCCAGGTGACTGGGGGGTATAGTTGTCAATCCAGATAACTGACTTAAACTAGTTAATGGGCTTATAGCTGCCATTGAAGGATCACTATGTCGGCTGAGATCGGCACCAAACCCTTTCGATTTAGCTGAACCATTTAATGACGACAAATCCGTTTTCTGGAATGCACTGTAATCTTGGCCTAATCCATTGAAAGTTAAATCTGAAAGAGCTTTGTTGGTAGTAAAATCTAAGCCATTGAGTGGACTTCGTTTGTAAGCCAAATCATCATATTTCATTTTATTCGAAAAATTTAAGGGTAAACTTGAGGTATCTAACTTTTGTCGCTTTTCAGGCGGCACCGCCAATAAGCTAACTGCAGCTGCTGCCGCTGCAGCTCCTTCTGCTATTTTATCAGTGAGAGAGTCTGCAGTCATTTTATCGGGAACAGATTGCCTTGACATGAAACGTAGTTTGTCTTCGTTTTTACACCATCCACGTAAAGTGGATTCTGGAACGCCAATATCCCGTGCCACAGACGCCTTTGATTCACCATCGTGAATTCGTTGAATTGCTTGGATTTTATCGCTGGGGGTTAGGCTACGTAATGGCCTTTTCCCTTTTGATGTCATCCTGACGTTTAAAAACCTTGAGGAATCCAATTTTTGGCCGAATATATCAATCTGAAAGAAAAACAAAAGCAGTATAAGTAAAATGTTTGTTGAAAAAAGATGCACGATAAAAAATTCCATCAGTTTTTTATTTTTCAAGAAGACCAACTAACCACGAAGCCAAGTATCACAGCTATGAGTTTCAAACTTTGTCAGTTTACAACTGAACTGAAAGAGTAGCGCAACTAAAATTTTGACATTATATTAGGCTGGGATGATAAGTAATGCGAACGGATACCAATAGATGGCACCGAAAAATTTTAATGTATGACGCTTAATTCTATGTAGTTTTGACATATCAGTTGTCAAGTTGTATTGTAGTCCAACAGTCAATGTAGCGTTAAAGTAAATTCGGCAACGCGCATTCCAAAATGGAAAATTCAAAATATCGTGCTGTGATAAAATATCTTCGGAAAAACAGTTAAATGCAAAGCAAATCTATGATGATATAGGGTAGGTGAAGATGCCCCTTTCTATGCCGCCGTTTGTAGTTGGGTAAATGAGTTCAACAGAGGGTGAACCAGTGTTGAAGATGCTGCACGTTGTGAATGACCGAAAACTGTCTCTACTCCACATATGATTGACACAGTGCGTGACATTATTAGATTGAAATTGTCCGAAATTAGGGATTGTAGTAGAGATTGTAGGTGATATGCCTGCACCCATGTCCCGCACGGAACACGGAGATTTTTCTAGGTACCAGTGTTTGAGCCAATTCTACTGATAAGAATTGTACTTGTGAAGCCACTGGGATGTTGCACAGAAAAAAAATTCATGCCAAAAATTGTGGCTCACATGCAACATTTGTGTTGCATTTGTTTGTTAAAATTTCCCAATCTCCGTAGGTTCGAGTTCCGCAAAGGATACGGCGATATATCTGGGTACCAGTGTTTGAGGCAATTCTACTGACAAGAATTGTACTTGTGAAGCCACTGGGGTGATGCACAGTAATAATTCCATGACAAAAATTATGACTCACCTGCAACATTTGTCAGGTTAAAAATCTCCCAATCTCCTTTTACCTAATTTCCTTCCGCCTAAGCTGTGCTGTGTGCATCATAGGGTTGTCCCCTGAATTTGGGCAATAGTTAAAAAAAAATCAAAAGAACGAGTGAACTTTATTTTAATGACTGAACTGAATATGCACAAGCTGTCTGCAAGATGGGCGCAGCGTTTGTTTTCTGCATAGAATAAACGGATCCGATCCGACATTGGACAAAACGTCCAGGTTTATTGAAGAAATAATTCTTTATCATCATGACAACGCATCTGCTCATACGAGTGGTGTTGTCACACAAAGTTTGGAAGAACAGAGGTTTGATTTAGTTCAGCCTTCCTCCTTATTCTCTCGACTTGGCACCCTCTCTTTTCCAATTTGAAAAAATACCTAGCTGAACAAAGTTTTTCTACAGAGAGGAAATAATGGTTACTGTAAACACGTATTTTGAGAG
>QYTT01092138.1:16085-41213 GCA_006980735.1 Dasypogon diadema | reverse complement strand
ATGAAAAGAACGAGTGAACTTTATTTTAATGACTGAACTGAATATGCACAAGCTGTCTGCAAGATGGGCGCAGCGTTTGTTTTCTGCATAGAATAAACGGATCCGATCCGACATTGGACAAAACGTCCAGGTTTATTGAAGAAATAATTCTTTACCATCATGACAACGCATCTGCTCATACGTCAAAAAAAAAAAAAAAACAAAACGTCCAGGTTTATTGAAGAAATAATTCTTTATCATCATGACAACGCATCTGCTCATACGAGTGGTGTTGTCACACAAAGTTTGGAAGAACAGAGGTTTGATTTAGTTCAGCCTTCCTCCTTATTCTCTCGACTTGGCACCCTCTCTTTTCCAATTTGAAAAAATACCTAGCTGAACAAAGTTTTTCTACAGAGAGGAAATAATGGTTACTGTAAACACGTATTTTGAGAGTCTTGAACGTAATTACTTCAGATAAGGTCTATAGAAGCGCATTGAATTAAGAGGTGATTATATAAAAAAATAAAGATCTACTTTTTTCCAAGTATCAGAACTTATCATCCCATCCTCGTACTTACATAAATGGTATCCAATAACATATATGCACATAACTTTTATAATAGCGTAGCTATGGCAAACCATCTCTACACTTTGAAAACTCGGATTTGTGCTAGGTACTATTAGATTAAATCGTAGAATACTTGCTTCATTAAAACATCTAAAATTGAACACCTATCAATTTGTACACAAGTGAAAAGGACGAGTATTATTAGACGTGTGGATGATTTCAACAATCCACCAAATTGCAATGGTAAAAAATATGGAAAAACATAGCTTCTGCCGAAAAAAAACATTTTATGAGCGATGTGTGTGTGATCTTGAGTGTCAACATCTCTCGTATGTACTATCCCAATCTGATTAACCGTGCAATTTTTATGCGTACAGATTTTATAAAATTTTAAACACCCAAAATAATAGCAGATTTTTGTTCAAACTTGCTGAAAAATGGCTAACGGAAAATTTAGCTGATAGTAATGAAAAAATGAAAGCCCTTATTTTATGAATTTTGATCCCAAACGGCAACTTTCACTTTCCAATTCTTTGAAATATAATGAAATGATAATGCAAAATTCCACTGTATGTCGGTGAAGCTTACTTATTTAACAAAACAGCTGCAATAAGATTTAAATATAATAAATAAGTAAATAAATATTTCAAAAATAATTAACCATGTCCTTTCTTATTGAATTCTAGAGCTATGAGGGTTTTTAAAATTTTAGGTGCTTTCAATTTTCATCAAGCGGACTGAAATGTGTTACCATAAAAAACAGGGTATCTCGTTTAATAAGACTTATTTTATTAGGTTTTATAACATTTAAGAAAATTAAAATTCCAAAAAAGTTCCCGATACAAACTGGAAAATTTTATAAGCTCTGAGCTGAACAGGTTGGGTTGCGAATCGGTTATCCAATATTTGAGTTTTGGCTGGTATCGAGATTTGGGAACAAATTTACTTTACTATAAAAATGAATCTCCTATTTACGTGGAATCCTCTTCCATCGAAGAAAGTTCTTATTTTTGATTTTTGTTTAGGTGACAAATTCCAGCTTTCCGAAGTTGCAGTTAAAATAGAACTAGTGCTAGTAGCGGTGCATACACGAAATAGATATAGCAAAAAAATCATGCCGCCACAGTTTCTCTGCCCTATCATTCTGCACATACAGTCATTGGATGTTGGGTTTATGAAGAACCTTTATTAGCGTACAAAATAGAGACTTGGCTAAAAAACAATCCTGCTCGAACTGTACCAAACATAAATGTCTGTAAGGTATCCAATGCAGCCAAAATCTTTGAATTGTTTGAATGAATGCTTTAAAGTAGCAATACATTGGCTGACGAAGTATACAAGTCCAATTTGGCCTATCTTAAAGCATTCATAAAAATCAGTTCAATGTTCTTAGTCTTCTTCTTTTCATGGCTTGTAGTTTAAAGGGTTTTGGTACAGCGCATGAAATAGGAGCAACAATTCCAAATTACTTCGCGACCCAAAAAGTAAATCAGGTAAATATTTCATTGTCATGACCTATCACCTATAGCTCCAAGGATTACGACCTCGGTCGCACATAGCTCCAAGGATTTCTAGCCATTTTCTGAAATTTTAATAGAGGTGACTCGAAAACTTGTTAAAAGACATTTTAGGTCCTTCTAATATAATTCTTATACCTCAGTTTAAAGTTAATAACAAGAAGAGTGAGATCTCGTAACCAAATAGTCAAACTGCTAACATCAACGCCGTATGTCAAATAGAAACATCAACTGAAAAGAAAGCCTCCAGCCAGTAAGTTCAAAGGTAGTAAGAAAACCAGGAAAAGAATGATCTCAAGAGGAAAGAAGGAATTTGTGAAAGGGAACAACCAAGTGATTTGTCAGAGACCTTTGATTTAATCGTCGTTATTAAATGCAAAATGTAATTTCATTTAAAAATTTCAGTTAATACAATAAAAAGTTAAACATTTTATTAGTCAGATCCCAGCGAGACTTCGATTAACTTTCCAGCTCCTAATAAGGGCCAAATCTCATATTAGAATATATTCTCACATTTTAATAAACTAATCAACAATAGCTTTTGGAAAATTGAGAAAACAAATTGTAAAAATAACATCTTACAAGTTCGTCAATTTCATTGATGTGATTGGTAAATAAGAAAGGTTTTTTTCTACTCAGCTTTTTACAGGTTTATTGCCGTCGGAGTGCTTAGTGTAACATAAGTTGGGGGTACTGTTATTTGTTGGTGTTGTAATTTAACACAAAACAGAAAGGATATTAAAAATTAGATAATCCTAAGTGAAATCAAAAGTTCTTGTACAGTAAAAAAATCGTCGAAACTACATTTTTGTATGATCACGTGAAGAAGCCGAATTTTTGCAAGTACTTACAGATTTACTGAATCCAAGATGCCAACCCCTTTTATTTACTACTTTTATAGTCTGTTTTGCACAAAACAAGTGTTTATTACCAATGAACTTCACTCAATATCCTTTGCACGACAATCGTTCCCCTTTTTCTATATATCATTCATCACATAAATTTTTTATTCAAATAGAATTTCATATTTCATGAAAATTTGTCACAATCCTGTTGAAAATCATCACCTCTTCAACAAAAAAAACCCAAAAACATCAAGTTTTTCAGCACCACGTGACTAAGTCGTGCTTGTTTACATCTCACGTATCTCTAAATCCCTTTGCTAAAGCAAGCACCGCCCACAAGCCCATGAAAGCCGAACTTCTCGCATGCGCGTTCCGAATGAAACTAAAAAGTGAACTTCACCTGCCTACTCTTGAAGGACTGTGAAAGGTGTTTCGTGTTTGGTTTCATTCGTCCTTTTGTGCCCAAGTAAAAATACTGAATGAAAAGGAATATCGGAACGGCTCTCTTATAACTGCACAAATCTCTTAGAATTGTCTTGTGTGTGTTTCTCTTACTACAGGTTCTCTTCAATCATAATGCATCCATGAATGAAGTTCTTTTTGGAGGGGATTTTTTTCCCAAATGAAATGCTGACTTCTTCGTGTTAGTGCACACACTACTAAGCTTAGAGATATGAACTACGTGCGTATGTGTATCGATGCAATTTTCTGCGGTGTTAGTTAATCTCATGAGAAATTCAGATTGAGGGATTTTTCCTGATTTGCCTCTGTAATAAAAGTGTCGTGAGGGTGCCTGTGGGGAAATTATGGCTAGGATAATTCCTTTGTCATAATTCGGACATCATAAAAAAGTAATTTTGTGTCAGGCATTTGTCCAGGTAATGGCCGTATAAATTCTTTAATAAAATTTATGTTAAATGCTACTCGTTTATATAAAAGTAGCTCGTACCCGGCCGGGCTATCGTACAGTGCGGAATAGGATAATCCTCCCATGCATCTGAACTCTGAATCCTTTTTCACATTCACGCAACACTACCTTAGAATCTTGTAAAAAGTTTTGTTGTATTTGTGAGAAAAAAAGAGAATTTGGATTAAAAGAAATGCAGGAAGTCATATGATATTTGACCTACAAACTCGTGCCCCCTTCTCCCTTTTCATGTAGTTCATTTTATTATTCCTTCAGATTTTTATGAGGGCATGATATCTGCCCTTGATTGTGTGGAAATGTAAATATTTTGGATCCCTTCACCTCATGAAACATGTTATGTTCCCGGCAAGAGTGTTACTGTTGTGCAGGTTTGCCTGTCGCCAATTTTTAGCTCTGCACGTGATCTTTTTTTCGTATCCTTGAAGCAGTTTAAATACGTTCTTCCTTAATGTCTGGCACAAAATCTGTTCGCGGAATTTTTAACCCGAGGGTGGAATAAAGATAAGATTTTATCCTGAAAAGTGATGACTTCCTTGTTCGAATGTTGGTTTTTCTCGAGTATTCTGATGGTATATTGTACTGGGAATGCGGTGCGAAAAAGGTTTCAAATAATGCATTTCACTTCTAAAATATATTTCAACTTCTTAATGAAGTATTTTTTCTAGACACGCGCTAGTTTTGTTTGCATTGTTAGGCTGTAATGCTTCGACACAAATAAAGAAAATTACTCAGAATTAACAAATACCACAAGTCATCTTTTCTTTAACAAGTGGATTTTTTGAAGGCACTTGTTGAAACATTTTACTTTGAGTTATTTTTGAGAAGCAAACAAGAAAAGAAACTATAAGCTATTATGTTATATCCTAGATGTAGGGAAGAAAGGAATGTAATAAGCTTGCAGTGAATAGTGTTGAAATCTGGCTTTCAAATCTGCAGGTCATCATACAAATATTAGAAAGAAAACCTGGTATATATTATGCATAGCTGCATAAATTCAGATCGCGTAATTTGACATCACGTATAAAAAATACCGCGTGAATTGTGTTATAATTTATCGCTTAAAAAGAGAGTCGCGTAAAAAAGTTCCGCGTAAATAGAGGGACACATATAATTATAAACGATGTAGGTTGGTTTCTTATAGGAATACATCGATCAGTTTATAAAATTGATTTTTCAGTGGTACCTCAACTTTTCGACTCTTCTTTAGGAGCTTTTTAGTGAAATTAATACTTTGAGTGTGGCGTCAGTCCACGGGGATTGATATTTAGAAGCTATCTCAGTACAAATGCATTTTAGCATCTAATTCTCTCGTGTTGGCTTTTATGCTATTTGCCGCACTCAACGTGTAAGACTACCTTTGCAGTTTCAAAAAATTGATTTTTTATATGTACTTCTAAGCAAAATATTATAAGGAATTCGATTTTTAAGTTATTTTTGTGCCAGGATCGAGCGCAATTTTCCCCACCAATAATTCTTGCACCTCGGACAGACCACACTTCAACCTGGTGCAGAGGTTCCAAGAATGCACAGATTCGGCTTGCAAAAACGTTCTAACATAGACCAAAGTGTACTTAATAAAGGCATTAATACCAATTTACCTTTTCTTTGCATTTTCATACCCAAAAAACTCGTGAAAGTCACCTATTTTCGAGCGTCAGAACTGTTCTACCCCCTTAATAGAATATTTCCTCTTTGAGAGTAATTAAAGCCAAAATAATGGTTAAGTGCATCTTTGTGTATCGCACAACTTTTGTCTTAAACATTTTATTCGAAGGTGCGTGATTGCTAAGTATTGATTCAAGGTTTTATGTGATCTTGAAGTGACCCCTTTGGATCACTTTGACCCGTAAGTGAACCACGAATTCATAAGTAAACTTTTACGTTCTCTTTATATCCAGTGACAAAAATACATTAAAAAATATTAAATCGACCTCCAAGTGATCTCTAATTTTGTTTTCTTTTTTATGTTCCTGGAAAGGGGGATATTTAAGAAATGAAAAGTTTCATGTGGCAACCCGCTGAAGTAGTTGCCCCATTTGGGCAATTTTCTACCAAGATATTTTGATTTTAATAAAGTATCTGTGTGCAAATTTTGTCAACCTGCCTCGAAGCATTTTCGTTTTAGAAGAAAAGAGCAATTTTTATTTGTTATACCTAGAAGTTATATGGCAACACTGCGATATAGTTGTTCGAACTTGGTCTTCAAATTTTAGTAAGGTATCTATCTACTAAAGTTAAAGTTTATAGCTTAAAGTGTTCCCGAGTAAACGCACAGACAGACGAACAAACGGCCAGACAGACAGACGGACATAGTTCGTTTTTGCGTATCATTTTTTAAGGTGTTGTCTAAGCTCAGTGGACAACCCTATAATGCACACAGCATAGCTTAGGCGGAAGGAAATTAGGGAGGAGGAGATTGGTAAATTTTAACCCGACAAATGTTGCAAGTGAGCTGCAATTTTTAACATGTAATTATTACTGCGCAATATTTCAGTGGATTCGAAAGTCCAGTACCCTACATCTAGGGTATAAAAACACTTGTGTGGCGATGCGTTTTGCCCCTGCCTCTCTTTAGCTTATAAGATACTGGCCTGCTATAATGATAATATCATTTCATATTATGTTGATCTAGTAGCGGACTATTTGAACAATCATTTTAATTATTGTTGAAAATGTATGTATTTGATGCTAAAGCTTCTTTTATATGAAACTGCTTAAATAAATAAAATCTAACATAATTAAATAATTCCGTCATTTTGTTGTATAAGCCAATCTCATGTTATTAGTGATTGTCTTCTCGTTTTACCAATACAAACGCCTAAAGATTCACTACAGCCGCTCTCTTCTTGAACGTTTCTAATTTAGATTGTCTTTTATTTTTTGTTTTTGTTTCTTTTCTAGCTTTTTTCCTTTTATTTCTTTTTTTTTTTGTTAAAGAATGATAATGGAACATTATATTTCTGCATAATCTTTTTATATAAGGTACTTTTCACAATTGATGTATTTGAGGAGTGGGGAAAAGTAACCTTTTGCGTCGCTACTCTTCAATTCCGCTTTGCATTCATCAGCTACGCAACGAAATCATACAAATATATATTTTAGTAAGTCGTAATCCTTCTTATTGAACAGGTTTTCTTCGAAATTATTCATATAATATTCTGCAAAGAAGGAAGAAGCGGCGCTACACATGCTTAAGCCCTCTTCTTTAATGCAAATTTTTTTATCAAACCACAAGTAATTCTTCTCTCAAGCACAAGTTAATTAGAAGACTTCAAATGTGACGACCTCATCATCGGTGCCGCAGGGTGTTACTAGTTTGTAGTGCTTTAGTGGTTTCCGAGTTGAAATACCAGTTACAGAGGAATAGATCTTTATGATTAGAATATTGAGATCAGATGGAAAGTTTTAAATTTTTTATAGACAAAAGGCATCAAAATTAATTAGGGTACGCTACTTTTATGCATAGTTATATTCAATAATTGTGACAGTTTAAACTATGATACTTCCGTCTAAAGTAAAACTTTGTGAACGATGATATTTTACATCGCATGCAGGGCGAATCCATTAACCACTGAGAAAAAATTTAGATTTTCCTAAGTTAAAGCAAAAAAAGTTGAAATCTTTTTCGAAAAAAAACAATTGGCGGATATTCTGTAGAAAATGGTAAAAAAGTGTACCTTCTTTTTACGCGTTGAGTGCTGCGTGTCCACAGGTGGTAATTTATGTTTGTTAAAAATTGTTCACTATGTAAAATAGACTTATAATTAAAATTAAATTAAGAGACCAATTTTTCAAAATTTAATTACAATTTAGTTTAGTCAGCAATTTAGTCGGTTTTCACACAGACCTTATATGACACTTTTTTAACACGTTAGCTGTGTTCTTTTGGGCAACAGAGTTATGAAAGCTTAAAAGAACGGTTGGAATCCATGGAGTACATAGCTAATTCTTCTTCTTCCCTTTTCCGTTTTTTAAGCAAACCCGAGATAAGTAAAGACCGTTATTAACTTTAAATTTATCTTAATGTCAGTTTTGCCCACATAAATGTATATTTTAATTGCTATGATGAGCAAAATCAACTTTAAAACACAAAAACTTTCAATAAGCGCCATATATTTTCCCGTAGAAGACTTAAATAATCCGGTAAGCTTTTTAACTCGGTTAAATAACCGAGTTAATTTAACCCAGTTAAGATCACAACTCTGTACTCTGCTGCCAAAAGAACGCAGCTGTTGACTGCTACAATTATCGTAAAATCTCTCGTGAGAGAATTCCGTGTTAAAATGCCTTCGTCGTGAGAGAGCTTTTTATGTGCCGGTCAAGGGTGACCGGCACGGCAGTCAGCGTGTTAATACAACTACGTCATTTACTATTAGAAGTAACAAGGTAATGTGTAAGATATTTTCATATAGTTTTTGTCTAAAATTTGCAATTCGATAAAAGAAAAATATAATTTTCAAAAACGTTTTGTTTTCTCGGACGGATGTGCTGAATGATGCGATGAATTTACCACATTCAACCCGGCGCTTTGTTAGCAAGAGAGCTTTCTTATGTTGTATTTAGTTTATCATGTAATTTTCTCTTAAAGTTCTCGTGTGAACCACCAGTGGTGGTTGAACATGTTAAAAACAAATATATTTTGCTTAGCCTTCCCTTTAGATTTCTAGGCTTCTGCTGAAAAATGTATTGAAGCGATTCAGTTCTTAAATGTTCGTGAGGACTTTTTCAGAGTCAATAGTGTCGCAATAGAATAAATTAAAATTTAGACATATATAAACTGGCTAAAATTAACTGGGTTATTTTATTCGATTATTTAAGTCTTTTACGATAAAATAATTGGCGCTTATTAAGTCTTTGTGTTAAAAAGTTGATTTTGTTCTCCTTAGCAATTAAATTAAACACAAATATGGACAAAATTGACATTAAGATAAATTTCAAGTTAATAATGATCTTTACTTATCTCGAGTTTATTTAAAAGGAATTAACTCTGCACTCGATAGATTGCAGCCGTTCTTTGAACTTTCATTACACTGATCCCCAGAAAAACACAGTTCATTTTGAATTTGTCGATGAAAAAAGCATAATTGAAGACTTTAGTGAAAGAACCAGATATCTCGGTTTTAATGAACTTTGAGAAATAAAGAAAAACTAAATAAAACTGCTGGTGCTGAATTTATGTTCAATAAAAATGTTGCACCCAGACATTGTATACATTCGATTCTTCGATTGGAAAATGGGTAACTTTTTCCTTAATATTTCTAGATCAAACTCTCGTTTTCATCACAATTTGAGATATCTGGTCCTCGCATTGAGTTCCTTAATTTTTGGTCATATATCGCAGTGAAAGAAATAATATTTACCATTTATAACCAGTTACTTATTTTATGCACTAATGTATATATTATGTTTTTGAAATAAATTATGTAGATTAATTAAAGTCTGTATTTAACATTCAAAGGTAACTAATTTAATTTTAAACAAGTCAATGTGAAAGACCATATCAGAGCAAATTTGTCTCGTCCGGCTTGTCACGTCCGACTTTTATTTATTTCACTATTTCCCAATTAAGAATAAAAGTAGTGTACCACCAGCCATAAATTTTCCAGCCTAATATTAATTGTTAAATAAATTACAGAAAACATTAGTGTGTCTATGGTAGAAGAGACCAGCACTCACGTCGTGCTGAATAGATTGCTGGATCTCGTTGATCATTTTTCGAAAATTTTATTGCATTTTTGAACACCGCTTTCATCATTCTTTACTGTTTTCGATAGCACAGAATAAGGACCTCAAATTTCACTAATATTAAAATTTATAGAAAATTATTTGTAAAAGATATGAAAAATCAAAATTTAATTTAATTTTCTTCTACATTGTTTTTTAACCATATAACTTATGTTCAGAAAAGTATGGCACAAATTTTACCCACGCTCAGGGCGCTGGCCGAGTGGGCTAAGAAGCACGTCTGCAGATTTTTTCCCCTGTTGGTGTGGGTTCGAATACCGTACGGGATACAGCGATATACACATCTGGGTACCAATGGTTGAGCCAATTATACTCACAAGAATTGTACTTGAGAAACGTGTTGAATGTTCACCTACAAATTTTAAGTTTCATTTGTTTTTAATATTAATATTTTGGCGGGAAATTTGAATTTTTTATTGAATCAAATCATGATTTGATAATGATTTCCTTTCCAACTCAATTTAATTATAAAACCCGTATTTAAATTTTCATCGACACTTAAATAAATTGATTAATTAATTATTGAAGGGGTACAATAAAGTTTGGAATTTAAATAAGAGGTGCCATATTAGGCTGAAAATAAAATACAACTTTTTCGTTTACTCTTTGTGGGTAATAAATACCGAAGCGCTATAAAATAATTGTTTTACGAAATATTTCCGTTACCTTGAGGAAAGAACCCGATCAGAAATTACATTAATTAGCTGTGAGCTTTTGAAACGAATTTATACTAACCTCTCGAAAAAAACTCATAAAAGCAGTCTATAAAAATATACTTTATTGATTTTTTATTTACTGAGTGAATAAGTTTTTTAAAAACTGGGGGTTTTTTGTAGAGGACTCCTCCTATGGATGGGGAGTATTTCAGGACCACACCCATTGATGGAAAGCATTTCAGTCAATATTTAGCCCTCTGCTAACCGGACATCTTCACTAAGCAATCATATTTACTGTCCGCTCAAGGAAGATTGCCTTCACCAATATTTTAAAAGTGTATCTACAAGCATTATTTAGTACAATTTTTCTTGAATGGATTTTATAAGACCTGAATTGGAAGATAAATTTTTCAGAATAATTTTTAAACGTCGTATTAAATTTTACAGTAAAAAAATGTTTAAAAGTTGCAAATTTCCGCGTCTATTTTTATCTTTAGCAGCATCTATTAAAAGAAGTGTGGTAAACTCATTTCCGCAAATTTTCCAACAACTAGCATTTTAACCAAACTCTATATGATAGGGCTTTTAAATCAAAAATTTTGTAAGATATTTGGGATGTTAGGGCTTTTATTTCAGAGGTAAACTGTGTTGTTTGTGTGTACAGGCGTTCCAGAAAATGAATAAAATATTTAAAGTCAACACCAAAATCATAAAATAAGATATTTTTTTAAAGTGAAAATAAATATCATCATAAAAAGAACGACAAGCGGATAGCATCATGATCTTGAGATCTTGAATAAATTGTTTAATAAAATTGTTCACTATTACAAGCTTTATATGTGACGGGAAGTATGATTTTGTGATGTGCACTAATAATGGACGTACTACATTACATTCTTCTAGTATATAATTCCCAATTGACAGCATAAGGATTGCTTTACGCCGGTGGTCTAGCGGGCTGAGGCGCAAGTATACAGATTTTCTCCCCTACTGGCGTGGGTTCGAATCCTGCACAGAACACGACGATTATCTGGGTACCAGTGGTGGAGGCAATTCTGCTGACAAGAATTGTACTTGTGAAGCCACTGGGATGTTGCAGAGTGATAATTTTATGGCAAAAATTGTGACACACTTGAAACATTCGTCAGGTTAAAAATTTCCCAATCTCCTTTTCCCTGATTTCCTTCCGCCTAAGCTGTGCTGTGTGCATCATACAGTTATCCCCTGAGCTTACGCAATACCTTCAAAAAACCAGTTACTTGATTGTATGTTTGTAGTTCTAGTAATCGTAAATGGAGGGCTGCACGAAGGTATTTTAGGAGTCATTTGAAAGCTTACTAAGTCCTTTATTGAATAATATACTGCTTACTAATATAACGCAGACTTGAAAGTTGTAATTGAGGGATTTTGAGATAAAAGTTTTTTGATCAAACAAAAGTACCATTATCTTGTCCTTTACTGCAAGTTTCACAAAGAAACGGACAGGAATATTACCAGACTATGGGCAGTCCTATTCCATATAATGCAAAAGTGATAAAATTCTAACATAATTAGAAATAAAATTGTACGAAGACATTTTACACATAAATCTAATTACCTGAAAAGTCTATTTTATCTTCGGCAATTAAAAGTACATCTTTCCAAAAATCTTTTTCCGTCAAATTAAACTAAAGACAACTGCATAATAATTAAAAACAGGCGAAATGTTTCTCAAAAATTGTATTCACACAAAAATATTGCCATTCATTTTCATTCGCAGTTGCTGTATCAACACTTTTTACACTAATTTACATTAATTTTCGGTTTTAATTATAACGAAAAGAGTTCACTTTCCGTACAAAAAACCCTTTCATCAAGTGATGAGAAACAAAATTTACAAAATTATCTTTCAGAATGCTTGTAACAAAAATACAGTGTAAAAGAAGTGCAGTGTAAATTAATGTAGCCATTCATTTAGTTTTTCTCAGATATAATGACATATCATATAGTTGTCCATAAAATGGTTTCAGAATTTAGGTTTACAACTACAGCTAATAGGCTATTTTTCGCGTTTATAATCATTCGCTAAAAGCAATTAGTATGAAATATAAACACTAGGTAAATGGCTTTATACTTTTTTCCTTGAGTGCAACGAAGTTTCTATAGAGTAACATAATACCTGTTCTTGATTATGAGGCAGTTTGGCTTGTTCTAGATAGAGAATTGTGTACCACGTGCCAAATATTACTCTTATACCTATTTGTTTCTCGATTCCCAGAAAAAAATTGAAAGGATTATTATCCTCGTTTCTAGAATCAAATCTATTCCTGGAATTTATCACCAAAGTGAAAGATGCGGCCAGGATTTTATTCTCAAACCGGATAACTCCCTTGTTTCAATATATAGTTCTTTTCGACAGTAATCTGTCTTGTAGTTGTATTCTTCTCAGTAAGACATAATAAAAAGCTATTCAGATAATTTACATTTTTCCTAAAATATATTTACCACTTTGAAGGTTGTTAAATATATCACTCTTTTCTGAGCATCCTTAATCCTGTTTCCTCGGTTAAGTTGTAAAAATATCTAAGGTCGTCTCACTTCTGACTGCTTTTTGAAGGTAATTACAATCTTTATTTGGTGCAGCTCAAAATCAAGTGGTAAAAATACCATTAATTCTCGATCTATTGAAATATTTTACATGCGTAATTATGATAAAGTTCAGTCCAATATCTTAGAAATAGATAAAAGGAATTTTTATTTTATTTTTTGAAACAATTGATGCTGTTGTCTATTTTTATTATTGGCTAAATTCAGCTGCCCTTTTTACTTTTATCTCTTTATCTTTGATCCTATTGAGGCTTATTATTTTGATTTCCGTCTCGAAATAAGATATTGGGCAATTAATTAAAAAAAATATAATAAATTGATTTTATTTCTTTATAGAATTTTCAATATAACATTTTAAATGCTTTGTAAATCGCATTCAGAATATTAGAAATCCAAATCAAAGAGAGAAATATTTCCTTTGACAGTTTCGCATTCACGGAATAATTTAAAGTCCTTGTTTCAGAGGAAGAATTTCTTGTGGTCATCAATTGTAGTTTTTAATTATTACAGACAATGATATTATGAAGACAATTGGATATGAATCATTGGCTCAAACATGTTAAAACATGTTTTTTTTCAATTTCACCAATTTCACTTATTTGAATCTCTTCTTTTAAGAGGTGTAACGTCTAGTCGAAAAACATGAAATTTTGCATGAATATTTTGCCTTAGTAAATTTAGTTCACGAAAATAGATAACAAATTTGTCTTTATACGATTTCTGAAGTAAAAGTAATAGTATGGACACACATGTGCTTTCGATACCGTGGTACTAGAATACCACATGTGGTATGTGTGTCACCAAATACTAGATAGATATCAGATGAAGTACCTAGTATACCATGAACGTACCTAGTATTGAAATCCGATGAATTTGGCTGGTTTCCTCATGTTCAAGCCTGGTATATGCACCTTTTTACTGACATAAGCGCCATTACTTCATAGCGGAAAATTAAATAGTTAAAACAAGTGACAGTAATGTGACATGACGATTGTCTTTAATGTGTTTTGACCTCTTCAGCACATTTATTGAAAATAAATTATTTCGGTAACACAAGATTAATTCTTTCGGTGACATTTTCACTACAAATTTTTACTTCGACAATTCAATTACTGTATACCTCAAATTATGCCACGAACGCATGTGTGTCAGGGGTCGGCTATACTACATGGTAAGATCTGACATGGTATAGATACCATGGTATTGGTACTACTTGTGTGTCCATAGTATAAGGTGGAAATTTTCGGCTATTTATGGTTATCTGTTGTTTTGAAACCATAAATTTATTAAAAATTGGTATTAATATTGCATACTAATCACAAATTTTTTGTGCACTACACCACATTTTAACACAAAGCGGGTCACTATTGTTTAAATCTGTAGTAATATATTTTTGGTTTTTGTTATGTTATGACTACAATTCTTGCTAAGTTATTTGAACAAAAATCAGTTTGTATGAGAACAAAAGAAAGCCAGAAAAAATTTCACAAAAAAGGAAACAAGTACCAAAAATAACAAAAGTGACATTAAATAATTATATTATTAAATTATAATTATTTACACAAAATAAGTAATATTTCTGGAAAATCTATTTTTAACTTTAGCAATGACAAGGAAAAATTTAGGTTGAACAAAAAATTTCTGTAGTTACAATACAACAGCTATTTAATAGAAAAAATTATCAGAATTGTGTAAAATTTCGTATGGTGAATATAAAAGAAATATTCTTTTTCAAGTTAATTTCCAGAATTTATAAATAACAGAAGTAAATACTTAAGTTTGAATTTTTAGTAATATTTTGACTAACCCAATTCGTACTTGTCTCAATGACAAACAAACTTTATTAACCCTTTTAGTGTCGAACAATGATATATTGTCGTTGAGAACACATGCGTAAAGTACCAACAACGATATACCATTGTGCCTGAATCAGTATGCGCTTAAAGTGCAAAAGCAGCAGTTCGGAATTCATTTATATTCGTATTAAGTGTATAATAATATTATTATACAAGGAATACCGTTATGGAAATATAACATTGAAATAACAATGCAAATTTACAGAGACGATACACGCGTTTTTCCGTTAATCACGTTTGTCAATGTGCGGACTCAAAAGAGTCAATCACAATTCATCCATCGATTCTTTTTTGATCGACTCAAATTATGATTGTATATTATAAAACGTAAACAATGCAGATTCAAGTTAAAAAAACCAATATTTCAAATATTTTAAAAGAAAAACAAATAACAATACAATCATCGTATCATTGATATCAGGGTTGTAAGAAATTCAGATTTCGAATCAAATCAAAGATCGGCTAAAATTGTGAGCGGACTCTAATTGTGAGTCCGCTCAAAAATGAGTCCGGCGACCAATATTTGAGTCCGATCAGAACTGAATCCGATCAATATTTGAGTCCAGTTAGTTGAAAGATCAAAAGGCGGATATCTCGGGAAGTAGACAAGATATCGGTTAAGCTTGGTATGAAATGAACACGATACTGTAATAAAATTTAGTAGTTGCATGGCGAGAGGTGTCCGAAAATTCAGATGAAAGATGAAGGGGTTGATATTTCGGGAGCTATAAAAGATATCGGGATATGTTCAGTCCTGTAGTACAATAAAATGTTGTAGTTGCAGGGCGAAGGGGTGTTTAAAAACGCAGTTGAAAGTTTTAATTGTACTTTTGAACACCTCTTCGCTCTACAACTGCTACATTTTATTACAGTATCGTGTAGAGGTCATCTCCTCCTTTCCCGAGATAACACCCCTTCTACCCTTAGACTGAGCTTTCAAGCACCTCCTCGTACCTGAAACTGCTACATTTTGTGACGGTATCGTGTAGAAGCCATCTCCTCCTTTCATTTGTGACTGAAAATGTACCGATATCTTGTCTAATTCCAGAGATATCTGCCTTTTCATCTTCAACTGAACTGAGGGGACTCAAATTTGAGCGAATTCAATATTGATCGGAATCAGTTTTGAGCGGACTCACAATTAGAGTCCTTACAACCCTGATATGAATAATGCGATGATTGCATTATTACTTGGTTTTCTTTTAAAATATTTGAAATATTAGTTTTTTTAACTTGAATATACGTTGTTTATGTTTTACATTATATATTCTATATTCAACTTTGTCAGAATAATGACGCTAATTAAAAAATCTCCTTGTTCATTTTTAATACAGATTATAAAGCAATTTTGAACAAATATTAAAATAACCCAATTATTTGTTCTTTCATTCGGCACTAAAAGAGTTCAATATTATGATCTAATCGTTTTTTTGTTTCTGAAACCGTTTATACATTTGAAGTTTTTAAGTTTGTCCTTGCAAAAAAAAAAAAAGATTGGAATCCTAAGTTTGAATAATTCCCAGAAAAAATATGTTGATCAGTTCAGTGGCATTATTTGAAAGTGTGCGGTCCCGATGACTAACGCATTTTCCTACAATTAATTTTTTATAGTTAATTTAATTTTTAAAAACATACCTATGAAAAGATCAGTATGAAAATAAAGAAACTATTACTTAACAAAGCCAAAGTAAATTGACACATATTTCAGCAAATAAATCCGCTCGTGCGAATGTCTCGATATCTAACATATAATGGTCAATATATATATATTTTTTTTTTTGCGGAGAGGGGGTGATGCATTACGCACCTAAGCGGACTAGCCCCCCGTGTGGCGGACTCCCCATTGATTCGGGTATACCGGCTAAACCTCCCTCCCTGTCTCCAGGCCACCACACCGGAACCGTCGTTAGGCATTACTTCGGGGCGGCGACTCTTTCTTTGGATTTAATTGCTAGTAATTTTGTAATGAGAGGACATAGAGGTTTGACTAAGGATTTAGTTGAAAAGTAGTGGAGTTTGCTATTAGACAAGTTATCACCCATGTTCATCAGATACACCTACATATAATGAATTACAGGGTTATCAATAACCACACACAAAAAACTTTAAAAGCCCCGCTATCTTGTAAACCATCAGAAACTCGCCCCCTCCGCTACAAATTTTTGATTGCCTTAATATGCCCTATCAACTGGTGAAGTTTGGCTGCTGTACTACCAAACGCCTCATATATACATATATATATATAAAGTTCGAGAAATCATCACCTAGAGGTGCAAGTTCAGAACAGTTGATTGCAGCGAGTTTTCAAAGCTCGCTGTGATGGTAAGGGTTTAGAAAACCGAAATAATTTTGTAGGTAATCGATAACGAATCTTTCTCGATAACAGGAAAGGAAGCGAATATTGGTTCGATAAAAAAACAAGCCCAAAATCCTGTCATTAAACGTTCTTTACATCTACAGAAAATTATGGTTACCGTATGCTGCATCGTGGTCTGATTATTCCTTTTTCAGATTTCAGGAAAAATCATTGATACTGAGTGATACTGTTCCGAGATAGACCTTATGCACCGAAAACTAACTGAAAATCAGCTGATGTTGGTCACTCGATATGGATTCATCCTTCTTTATGATAGTCCATAAATTACTGTACCGTACAGAAACCCTAGGCCCTTAGCCTTTCTATTCCCCAAATATCTTTCCCACAGATTTCACATGTTCAGAAGTTTGGAATCATTCTGGGGTCAGAAAACTTTCAGGCACAGAACCTTTGAAGAGTTTATAGTTAGTAAAAATCAAGACTTCTTTGAAAAGGACGTTTTATTAGAATCGCGTTAGAGCAATAAGTTATCATATCATATATATAGATATATATATATCTGACATTTCTGATGACATGACGTAATAATTTTCGAACGAATCAAGTATCGTGTACATAATTTGTATAGAATAGAATTCGTTGTATTTTCGTTTCAAATTAGGCAGCATTCACGTTCATTATATTTGGTATATTCATTTAGATGGAATTTTACGCAGTATAATCCAATATTTTATCTACTGCCCTCTATTCTTGTGGCTGGGTAGAAACCAATATAATTATATTATCCGTTATAAGTTCTTCAAACAATTGAAACGTACCTATTTATAAGAATTGTAATCCATGTTTCAAAAATGATCTTCACCTAAATGTTAGATTAAAACCTTACTTTTAACTACACATGATATCTACATTTAAATAAGTAAAGTGTGGAAAATGTTCAAAAAGCCATTACCAGCTGAATTACATTCTCTTAAAAGTAATGCCAAAGCGTAATTTGTTGGACAGAATTATGTATTTTTGTGCCGAATTCGGATTCATGTTCAAACATGTTATCTGTGACAGGGATTTTTTTTAAACAAGTACGCACTTTGACTGCAGATTCATATTGTCTACATAGGTGATAGGTGAGAAGTAAATAAATTACTGGTGAATGAAAAATGAAAACTGAGATGTATTTCTTCACAAAATGTTGTTTTACTCCATGTTTCTTGTTTCGCAATGAATTTCTTCATTTCAGTTTTGTAACTGGTTAAAAATACACAAAATCTATAATGCTTTACGGGTAATTTTATCAGTAACCTATTACTGGTAAGTTATGAAGTAAAATATTCATTGTAATTGACTGTGTAAGGTATATAGAAGAATATTACCACTTATGATATCCAATGATGTAATTGAGCCCGTAAACTAGTTGGTAAGTACCCCCTGCTTATTAGAATTAATTCCAGAACTAGTTCAGTAATGATTACATTTCCTCCTGGGGGAGATGTCGAATTAGACCGCTGCCTACTGGGCCTTTGAACGGCTTGGCTTCCGGGCCTTTGAACTATATAGCGGGGTTTTGGTGCATTTAGAAATACTTCTGATAATTGAAATTAAGGGAGTTGAATTGAAAATAAATGAGGTCATATAATATTTTTCATATTTCAATAGAAATTAATATAAATTGCGATAAAAATATAATAGCAGTAATTCCAAAGCGATAAATGTGTATTCCGTAATTTTCATGGGTTTTGTACTCCTAGTGCTAACAAAAATGTATATATTCAGTACATTTCTTTAACTAGGTATATTTAATACGTACGCTTTCCAGCTAAATATTTATTTTTTTGTGTTTGTGGAGTTCGTTGGCTTTTAGAAAAACACTCCTCAACAGGGAAGAAAGCCTTGAGCAATCACAAAACCATGAATCTATCTCGCATTGAAAAGAACAAAAATAGTACAATCTGTTTTGGTTTATGGTTTTTGGTTCTGTTTTTAATTTCTAAGATAGTTGTTAATATTTCATTTTTGCTACTTTAAAGATTATACCACAAAATGATTTTGAAATGAAGAAAATCTGCATAAATTTTGCATATTGAAAGATGAAATAGTTTCTTTTTTTGTACTTCATTTATAGCATATTCAATTTAAATTCATAGTTTTTCATTTTAATTTAACATTTGGTCAAAATGAATTAATGCTTAATCAAACTGCTTTAATTATTTTACAAATATAAATGATATTATTACAAATGAATTTAAGTTTTTTTTAATGAATTTAATGTCTACACAATTCGAATTCACATTTGGGTAAATTAAATTAATATTTTTTAAAATTAAATTGTTTAGTAATATGAATTCACGGCAATATGCAGACACTTCATACGTTCATACGTAAGATGTTACTAGGTAATCGATTAAAACATATCCAAATCTTTAAAAATCCGACCTTACTATCAAACGCCTTTTATGAATATTGTAGCCTTTTGGTAAGTTCAGGATTATCGAATTTCACTCATATTGACCAAAAATGCAGTTTAACTACATTATTTGAAGTGAAGACCCTTACAGATCTTCCTGCTAAAATTTGAGGAAATTTGAAGTGAATTCAATTTGCGCAAACGTGAATTCATTTGAGTAAACCATTAAATTAAATTGGGAAAATATTAATTTTTGAATTCAAATTGTGTAAACATTAAATTCATTTAAAAATACATTAACTTCATTTGTAATAGTATCATTTATATTTGTAAAATCATTAAAACATTTTGGTTAAGCATTAAATCATTTTAATTAAACGTTAAACTAAAATAAAAAAGAATGAATTTAAATTGAAAATGCTATATATTAAAGGATTAAAAAAAACTGAACTAACATTATAACTTAGTATTCTCAAAAAGACTAAAAACAACAATCAAAGGGGCACAAATCACATAAGGATTAAAAATATATTTCAAGGGCAATTTAATTAAAACTTATCATGCGTCGATTATCAATTTTGAAGTATTTACTGATTAATGTTTTCCTATTATGTTCTGCATCGTAAAAATATGAAGATATCAGTTGGAACAGGAGAATTTCTGGTTGCAACAAAAAAGGTATTCTGTTCTATAATACAATCAAAAATTCTTTGGTAAAATTTGCTAACTTTTGTGGAAAGGAAATTAATAATCCACATTCGTGGCCCAAAAAAAAAGAAACATCGTTGAGATCTAGGACGTCGCAAATTGTTCACTAAATCGGCAATGTGTTATTTATTTTCTTTTTTGAGAAGTAATTTTAATTAAAGAAGCTCAATAATTTCCTTCCATTTTAAGAATACAAACAAGTAAAACGGTTACATACCTTTACTCAAGAAAAAACAGCCTCCCAGTTCCTCAGTATCCAAGAGCTATTATTGCTATTAGGAAAGTGCGTGTATAGTTCTAATCCTTTTATTATTCAGTACACTTTTTATATTGAACACGAAACTAACATCCAAGAAAATGCACGCCGTCTGCCTAATCACTGAACACAGAATAACGCTTGCACAGTTCCTCCAAAGAATATTTCTCACATAATCTGGTGTTCGAATTGCACTATATAACCGAACTGTAAAAAATCGCGAAATATTTGCACAGAAAAAATCCCCTTTTCGTTAATCTTCACCCACGACTCTCAAAACTGCCCAATAATGGTGGCAATCACTGACTCTGACTAGCCGCAACCGTTAAAGAGCTCTGATTAACACAGAACTGGCGCTGATGCACTATCACCGTCCTGGAGATCTCTTTTGGTGCCCCGTGTCCGCTTATGACGTTTTTGTGAACCGGCGAACTTGACGGTGGTGAAAAGAAACCGCTTCCAGTTCAAAATTGCGAATTGCGATGGCTCAGCAGGGACAGCGACTCTTTGGCAAGAACACTATAATCGGAGGATATCAGCAGTTTTAACAGTGGCCGTGGCAGTCGCAGTAGCATGAAGGCAACAGTGACAGCAGCGACGACACAAAATGAAATGTACACATCTTCCCAATCCCTTGTCTGATGAGGTGGCGGTAGTGGCTATAGTGGTTATGGCTATTTATTATAAATGTACACAACGCCACAGCGGATATTCTAACACGGTGCGACTGTGGAATACTGGCGCTATGGAGCTCTGCTGGTCAGTCATCAACCGTTCAAGTCGTAGTGGTGTCGTCGTCGTCGCTGGTAGCCGTTGTCCACTTTGTGCTTAGGCACTTCCTTCTATCGATGGATGGTGGCACCACGTCTTTCTTGTCCACTCACAAAACACACTATGCTTGCTTGCTTGTGCCTTTTATGTCCTCCTCTTCTCATCGAATGTTCGGTCAGAGCTGGTATGGTAGTTAGTATTCGTCCACCACGTCGTGGTCCTCGTCCTCGTCCTCAGCTTTCTCGTAGTCGTTGTCCTTGTTGTTATTATGTACAGTCTCCTCCGCGCTCTGACACTTGTATTCCTTCCTATCCTATCGGAGCATAAAGCAGCCTGCAAATTTCACTATTTGAAACCGAATACCCACTTGTCGTCACACACTAACTCACATACTAATGGTGGGTAGGAAAACGTGAAATCACCAACCCCCACAGACCACAGAAAAACACGAATTTCAGCCTTTGGGTGATTTTTAAAGTTACTCCTAGTGACACGATTTTGTTTTTGTTGTCATCATGCCACCCACTCACTTTTTTTTAGTTTAAAGTCGGTTCTTTTTTAATTTGCAGGGATTTCACCTCACTGGTTATCACTAGAACATCTCATCCTTGAACTGCATCCAACAGTCGGAATGCTTTGAACACGTGCCACAACAACCTGATCAGGAAAATCACTGGAAGCCGCTTTCCCTTTTCCTCTGCGTACTTCCGCTTCTTAAATTATTTGAATAGCACTTTACTATTTAAAACATATATACAATACAAAAACGGTCTCCTAGAAGGTCCTTACTCTTCAAAGTTTGGCGGGTATCTGAGTCCTGAGACTTTATTAGAAAACTAAACTCGCCGTCATGTGAACATTTCACTTCTGTATGTATGACTGTATGTGCTCGTAACAGTGCTCTCCTAATACGTGTGTATGTAAGGAAAATTTCTCCCTCTGAAGTCCTTTTCTTCTTTCCAAACATGTCCCTTCTACCTACATATATACGTATGTGGCGATATGTTCATATATATGCCTGATAGCCGCTACCATCCGTAGGAATATATCCTTGGAGTATTCTCCGCTGCCGCTGCCTGTACTGCTGCTTGCTATACTCGCCAGAAGCAAGCAAGCAGTGTACATATCCTTTTTCTTTTCGTCATGGCATAAACACACACAGCAGCACATACTAACGGCCGAAAACTATGCTTTTCTAACTATACTATACTTTAGATACATAAACATATCCAGAATGTCCGCAAGCATCTCCTCTATCTTGTATTATAGCTGGCCATACAGCCTTCGACTTGGTCGTTCTCGCGACCCGCGTATCCGTTGGGGACGACGACGGCTACTTCTCTACTGTAGTATCCACCACCAAATCTCTTTCTACTTGTGCTGCTTCTTTGCCTCTAGTCCTTGCAACAACAAAAACTGCTGCTACCCACAGCATTCTGCCCATCCACCCCATTCCTTTGGGCATCGTCCTCTTCTACAGGATGCCAGAATCCGGTTTTCTCTTCGTCTTCTTCTTCTTGCATTGTGTGTAGTGAATAGTATTTTCGGGCTGGCGGATAACGGGGTCCACATTGATGATGGGGTAGTGGATGAGGGTCGGTTTGGAGCTTGGCCGAACCAAACCGGGAGGATTTCCACTGAGTATGGAAAAGGCGTCTTAGTGGATGGTCTGCTTGAAATTAGGGTCTACTATGCAAAAGGGGCCACCACGAGCATGCTGAAGTAGAGATGTCAGAAGGTTGCCTGATGATAGATAGGTGGATGGGAAGGTGAATATTGGGGTGGCTGCAGGTAACTACATTTCTTCCCTTCCATCGCTTTTTCTTCCTTGTCGTTTTCATCTTCTTCTTGCCCTAATGCCCGCTGCTGCTCCTGATGATGCTAAATTGGCCTGTGAAATAAGAACGGCTAGAAGAGAGCACCCAATGACACAAATTGAGTAGTATTGCACTTGGACTCATCAAAATGATTAATTGGGCCGAATGGGGGCGGTGGATGAACGAAGTGTTGTCTTGCTGTTTTCTGTCACCTTTGTTGTCTTTCAGTCGTACTCCCAGGCGACTCATATTTAATTCATTCATTAGTCTTGCTGGAAATGGGGTTAAAGATGTGTAAGCCGTAAGTCTGGGTACAAGTGCGAGTCATATACGCACTTTCTGCAATAACTGCATTGTAACCAGGTAGTCTGGTGTACTGTACTGCGTGCAAGTTGAAAACTCCACAGTCCTTTGTTACTGGATAAGTGGTTTTAAAGTCTGAGTGCCGGTGTTATTTGCACATATCATGACGTTGATACTTCTGCACGAAGTAATGAACTGTACGGAGATGAGTGTTGATAGTTGCACCTCAATATATATATATAGAAAAATTTTAAGGCTTCGAAATAATTTTAAAAGTAAATTCGAATTTGACCAGCACATTTTGATTGATTCTTTGTGTAGCACACCGGACGGACGACTTACGACGTTTGCAGAGAGAAAAAGTTATCGATAAATTGGAAAATAATCGAGAGAAATCTTTTTCAATAAAGAGCGACTTTCAAATATTAAATTAATTACGTTCTAAGATTTATACATCAAATCAAGAAATCCTTGTGTGTATTTTATTTCTTATGGGAATTGGGAAAGCATGTGGGTTACGTGTTCAATCTTACAGTATTTACATTTAAGAAAGGTAATAACAAACATGGACAGGTGGTATTAATTAGGCTTAATAGAAGGAGGAAAATTTGCGAATATCTATTTTACTGGAGCATATATAAAATGTACCAATTTGTCTAAAGTATATTTTAAGATACATATGCTTCAAGAAAAATATAAAATTATTCTGGAAATCTAACAATTTGTTTAAAATTTATTCGTAGGTACTTATGTAGTAAGCCCCAAACATATCCGGTCCGAAATAAAAGGAGTAAAATTAAATTATTAATTTTTTTAATTTGTCTGTATATTCCAATATACCTTTTACATCGATTAATTAATAATTTTCGTTTGATTATTTTTGTTGAATTTTCCTCCTCGAAGTTTAAACTCCATTTTGCTTGCCAACTGGAGACCAAATCTGGGTTAGAAGCCAGATAATTAATTTATGAGAAACCATATCCGTGAATGGACCCAATAACTTTTCACCATAGCCTTTTTGGGTGCTTTTTGATAACCATGCTCTTTTATAGGACGCTACTCATAGGGATGGTGCCACCCCATCGACTGCATTTTTATTGTGAGATTATAACAAGCGCCACTCTAGTCACCTTACTTTTGTTGTTGGATCATGGCGTCGCTTCTAGTTGCCATGTTTTCGTCTCTAGTTAAGCACATCTTATTAATATATTTCCCATTTCCTTCGGGTTCTATTTCGTCCCTCTACCAAAAGTCATCTTATCTAGTTTGCGAAGAAGTACTGCTAAGCAACTCTCTGACCTCTACGTTTCTTATTGATTCGAGCATTTGTTTATAGGTTATCTACCTCACGCTGCTTATGGGGCAGCTTTTGACAATCGTTCTCTTGTTCGCGAAGGCGAGACAGTCGCATAAAATGTCCTCTGCTGTAACCTCCAGCCCGTGTTTTTCGCTCAATGTTTAGAACTTTCTTTCTAGTCAGTACGTTCGACAGCTGAATTATTTTCACAAACCTGAGCAATCGTGTTTCCCCAACTAGCATAGCCGGACAGTTTTAAGTAGGTATTAGGACGATTTGGCCTGGGAAAATTTTGGGTACCGTGGGAACTTTTGTTTGACCTTGAGATGACCTTTTGTCTTTGAAGTTGCCGCCAGGTGCTCATCTTCATTATCTCTCAGGTGTCTTCTTTGTTATCTTCACACCCAGACATCGCATGATGATGATGACGTCATAGGGGATTCCCAAATGGCCCAGAGATGACGTCATAAGGGATTCCCATTTCCGGTTGTCTGGTTTTGATTGATTAACGGTCAGGCGTCACGCAATGATGACGTCATCAGAGTCGTGAGAAGTCAGCGATTAAAAACTATTAG
>QYTT01092138.1:0-16065 GCA_006980735.1 Dasypogon diadema | reverse complement strand
CTAGTTTGCGAAGAAGTACTGCTAAGCAACTCTCTGACCTCTACGTTTCTTATTGATTCGAGCATTTGTTTATAGGTTATCTACCTCACGCTGCTTATGGGGCAGCTTTTGACAATCGTTCTCTTGTTCGCGAAGGCGAGACAGTCGCATAAAATGTCCTCTGCTGTAACCTCCAGCCCGTGTTTTTCGCTCAATGTTTAGAACTTTCTTTCTAGTCAGTACGTTCGACAGCTGAATTATTTTCACGAACCTGAGCTATCGTGTTTCCCCAACTAGCATAGCCGGACAGATTTAGATTATCAGAGAAGATTCTTTTACATGAATCTGGTTATCCTGACCATCCTGATCCTGAGCTTAGGTATTGTGCGCTTCCTGATCTCTTTTATGTGGTCCATGGTACGTCTGTGACCATAATAAGTCGATGACGAGCATCATGTAGAGCCTTACTGCATTGTGAGTACTGCTTCACTACCACTTTCTTCGCAAGCAGATCCAGCGGTGGTAGTCCCAGGAGAGTTATTAGCACAGCTGTGGTGCAGTGCGAAAAGCGCTTGTAATTCTCATGCACGCCATCCTTTTTTACGCGATTCAGTTTTCACCTAAAGATCACCTGGCATGCTTTAGGCTACTAAACAACCGCAGCAAATGTCAGGAATGGTATAACCACCATTGTATACGTATCCAATGTGCTAATCTCGGCAACATACGTCGCCTTACTCCAAGCACTCTTCTATCTTTATGCAATTTCGTCTTCGCTTTTCGGTTATTTTTTAACATAGCGCTGACCGAAAACCTGCGAACCCCGGTATGCATCCAATTTGATCTTAGATCTAAAGAGCGTAAGTAATTATATTTCCAGATCCTTCCTTACATTACCCTGCTATCACTCAGAGAACATTTCTCGTGATATCGGTGGTAGTGGACATGAATTTTTCTCATGCCACCAATGCCACGTCATCCGTATAGTCAATGAAGTGAACATCCGTTCTCATCGGTGTGGCCTCAGATATCTGTAGCCATTGCAAAAGATTGCTTAAACTTTTCATATATACAACAAAATATCGCTCGGGTTAACTGCTCGCCCTGGAAACATTGCCAACACAATTACCTAGGCGTAATATTTGATTCGAAATAGGATTATATTTCTCATAACAATATACCAGTACTCGATTATGCATCTGTGCTGTCTATATTAGCCGTAGAATCCATTCAGCACACTTTTATCAGATTCGCACTCAAAGACCTGCACCACCTTATCACGAACGACTCATACTTGCCAATTTTATTTCCTTGAAAAAGCGTCAAGGAGTTACCGGCATAAGTTGTGTTTTTTTGTACAAGATCCATACAGATCTCATGATCCGGATCTCACTTACACACATAATTGCTAAAATAACATCTTTATATAGATGTTGAATCTGAATCTTTAAAGATCTGGAAATTAGTACCTACTCTCACACATTTTCTAGTCTTAGATGTTGGTAATACTTGTTTTCAAACTCAAAGAGTGGTCTTAAAAGTAAGCAAACATGCTTAGTATAAATTGTAAGGAATAAAAAAAAAAACAAGTAAACCATTAATCAGTCAGTATGAAGTAGAAAGCTGATACAAAGATAACTAAAAATTTTTTGTTCTATTTTTGAATTAAAATGTTATATATCTATAATTTTTTTGAGATTTCCACTCTTTCTGTTAAGTTACTTATCACTTACACTCATGTTTTCGAATTTAATGGTTTATACGTACAACTTTGAATCGTTTATGTGTCATTCTGTAAACGAATAAATTAGTAAAACTTAACTAGGGTTAATTTTTTCCGTTGTTAAAAACAATTAAAAGTTATTTTATTTACCTTAAAACACAACTAAAGGCACATAGGGTAATATGTTTTAATAAAAATGAAAGAAAATGGTTTTCTGAAAAGGTAATAAACTTAAAAGCATGCAAGCAAGCAGTGGCTGTCACTTATTCAGACTAAAAAAGGATCAAGTATCCTCTCCTTCTTTCTGAAAGTTTTTGGTCTTTCCCAAAAAATTGCAGAAATATTTTCTAGCAACACAAATCAAAAGATCCGAGGACGGGTACAGCAGCAGTGGCAACCATCGAAATATTGAAAGCCCTCGAGGGTACACTGCATGCAGTTTCTGAGTACAACCTTACACGCTACAGCGGAATCCATTCAAGTCAAAGCAGTTTTCAAGTCCCAGATAAAGAAAAAAATTTTACTCGGTCCCTTTTCTTTTTCTAGCCACCCGTCGTATATATGTACACATAGCCTAGAAAAAAAAATTCGCATATTCGCGTTTGCTGTGCTCTTTTCTTCATTTTCCTAAATGTAGGTATACAACAACAAGTCGGTATCGATACGTGTATAGTTAATCCCCTGAAGGGAATACGGAGCAAAAAGGAGTTCATTTCTGACTTAGAGTCTTTGAGAAAAAATCAGGCTCGCAGGCAGGCAAGCAAGTAAGCGAATTTTATGGCTCACATGGACATTCAACCCCATCCTGATACGACAACTCGCCACTCGCAAACTGCTACATACACACACAACTAACGGACAATATAAAACATGTGCATCGACTGACTATCTTTAGGGATAGGAAAAAATCTGTTCCTACACGTTTTCTTCCAGAGAATTTTCGCAGCGAAATTCCTCGCTCCATCGTCCTGGCAAATGCCTGGTACACATATACTTCTAAGCCTATATATGTTAGGCGTTGGTGCTTATTTCTCAACTCAGCGCGCGATCAAACCCCCATAGCGATATTCGTCCCGTGGAAAATAAGACTGCTCAGATATATCTGTAGCCAATGCTATGCTATATACGTATGTGAAAGGAAATTTTCTTATACAGTATTCCAGTGGCGGCTACATCCCGACATAGTTATATGGGATAAGTGGACGTGTGGTATGGACAAACCTTACGAGTTCTTGACGTTCATACCGAATGAGCATAGAATGCGGCTGGCCTGGCATACACAAAATCCTAAAGCCCAACGTCGTCTCCCACTTCTATTTTCAACGGAATATCCCCATTCCACCTGCCTGCCCGCAGTCGCCCCCATTCATTCCACTTACCCCATACAGTTTTCGCGTTCACGCCGCATTTTCCTAACACCTCACACCAGAAGAAGTACATCCTTGTGTGATGCTTATAGCCACCGATTTCAAACTTTAGCATACGAACATCAGAAAATAGCGGACCCTTATCCTGCACATATATATCAAAGTCCATAGCTACAGTATTGTACGGTAAGTGCGCTACAGATAGATCGCTTACAGATGACGAAAGAAATGTATGGTTGTATGTCCTTCCTAAAGGATATCCTTATAGACCATGCATGTATATCTGAAGTGAACGTGTGGCTATCCTTTTACCCTCTCCGCTGGCCAATAGACAAATCGCGTTCCGCGAACCCAACTGTCCAAACAGGCAGAAGTCCAAGGAGAGTGAAAGAGTAGACGGGACGACGTGTCCTTATTCTGTGCAAAGGGAGCGATGAGCAAAATTGTTTGTCATCAGCCAAGAGGGTGAATTTTCCAAAACTGTAGAAACTAAGGAGACTCCAGTGTGTTTGCAAAAAACGGGGATGCCTTATAAGGTTAATTTCAAACTTATCTCCCGCTTGACTGGGATAAATCACGTTCGAAAGGGACACAGAGGAGTTTTTGTCAAATAAACTGTGTGCCGTCCTTTTTTTATGTCCATTTTTCTGCCTATTATAGTTTTAAAGAAAGTATTCATGTCGGCTGTTGAAAATCAAATGACACAAACCTTTTTTTGTTTTAATTCTGGGCAAGCTTATATTTTAAAGTCATCTTTGTACTGATTGAGACGAAGGTAACTGGATTTTAAGTTAATTTTTCATAGCCCCTAGATCAGCGCCTCATATACTGGACTAAACTTTTGAGTTGCAGATAAACAGTTTTAGATCATACAAGATGAATATGAGAAGATAAAGATATATATATTTTCTTAGGTGTATATATATGTGTCTTATTTTCCGGAAATTATGCTGGTTCTTTATTTTTTAAAAGAAAATTATTAAAAGGACTGTAAATAATTTGCATGCGAGGTACAGCTAAGAAGAGCAAAGCATGAATTTTTCCTCAGAAAACACAATTGGACATTCATCGGGGAGTATCTACATTTATAGTTTTAAGGTAAAAAAGAAACATGTGAAAACTTTTAGCCATTAAACATGTACATAAAAATATAGCCGAAGGGTGTAACCTTTTGATTAGCCAAATATAAGGCCCGTCACACACTGCGATTTTTGTTTTTGTAGTACACACGTTTAAAGGGAACGCCACATACTGTTGCTAAGCCTTGTGGAGTGAATTGACTCATTAAAATGTGTACATTACCAAAAATATAGCTCAGCACATTCAGACAAGCACAGCTCCAATGTGTGACGGGCCTAATTGTCACCGACTATAGAGTCACTCGAAGGATCGTAAATGACTTTGTCTCTTCATAACTGAGATTTTAAATACCTCTTTTTTGTGTTTTCAAACCAACAAATGTAAGATTTTCCATATATCTGGATTTTATGAAATTAACTATAATAGCGCTCCAACATTTTCATATTATTCATTCTTCATTCTTTGCTTATTTTAACAGGTTCGTTGCCACCTTTCGTGAGAAGAATGTATACTAAAATGCATTTAGCAAGAGAGAGCTTAAAAGCTTCACGAATATGCGCGGGGTTGGCAACATATCTGTTAACCGAAAAATACGGCACAGCCACTCACTATATGCTCTTCTTCGACCTACGCGAAATGTGGTGAGATTTCAATAGGTTTGCTGCCAACCCCGCACATGTCTGTGAAGCTTTTAAGCTCTCTCTTGCTGAATGCATTTTTGCATATATTTTTCTCATGAGAGCTTTTCTTGAAGAAAGTGGCAGTGAAACTGTGGATAATACTTTGGCCCAAGTAAAGGCTCTTTTACCCTGTGTAATACGGTCTGTATCTCCTGTATCTGCATATTATTTACAGAGTTCATATCTGCTGCAAGATATTTGGAGCAGTAAACACGTTAAAAATTCTACATAGCCACTAACGGCGTGTTATCACTAGCTCTGTTCACCATTAAATGAATTCATTTTACAATGAGTCATTTCATCTAACAAGTGGGAGACTATTATAACATTAAGGAAAAATAAAATGAATTTTGAATTTCATTTTACGATAACAAAGGGTACTATTTCGGAGGCATAGTCATAATTAGATCTACTAAACTCACAAGCAAGCGATGTGTCTTTTTGAACACCCCTGTATGCAGGGTTCGGAACTCACAGCTCGTGAGTTATTTGCTAAAAATTCGTGTGCGTGTGTGTTTGCAAAGTGCGTGTGGTATCGCACACGCTCACGTGCGTTTGGAATGTGCGGTTTCTATCTGCTAATGTGCGCACATGAATTGTTAGCTTAAAGCTCATGTCCGCACTTGAGTTGTTAAAACTCTTGTGCCTTAAACTCTAATGATTAAGGAGAGGCATATACCTACTTAGATAAATGTAAGAATGCTTAAATCATAGATACTCACGCAGAAAGATTCTCTTTGTTCGTAGAATGAACAATGCAGAGCGAGGGGGTGTTAATAAGTATAATTCAAAGCCAGGAGGACTGACCTCTCGTGAATTAGGTAAAACATCAGTACGTGTGTGGTCTCAAATGAAAGGAGAGGATGACCTCTATACGAGGTCATTCAGTTAATAGGTGAATGGGCTGATATCTCGGGAACTAGACATGATGTCGATACGTGTTTGAGCTCAAATGAAGGACAGATTCATTCTTTATACGAGAGTATAATAAAATATGGTAGTTACAAGGCGAGGCGTGTACAAAAATTAATTTGAAAAATTAACAGGCTAATATCTCGGCACCTTAAATGGAAGGGAGATACATTCGTTATACGGTAGTACAACAAAATGTAATAGTTGCAAAGCAAGGAGGTGTTCGAATTTTTACCTTTACCTTTCAACTGCATTTTTTAACCCGCCCTCGACCTGTAACTACTATATTTTTCTCTATGATTGCGTAAAGAATGCATCCCCTGCGACTAAAATCCACCATATCGTTTTATTTTTAATTTAGTATTGTTATTGACACTCCTGGCACGAATCTAATGATACCTCATTTGTCAAAATCGGCAAAGTTCTTTAGGCTCTAGAAGGGAACAAAGAATCAGGTATAGGTACATACAAACATCCTAAAATATCACCATTTTTTGATAGCACAGTCAGGTAAAAATGAGAAATAATAAACGCAAATATTGCGTACGTCAAATCATGTAATAAATAAAGAGAGCACTACTCAATTGACTTTATTATCTACTTTTTATGTAATGTTATATATATATATATCCTCAACTTTATCTAAGTATCTAGAAAACGAAGGGTATTCTTTCCACAGTATATCACTTTGTTGATATTGGGATCATTGGTATTTTGATTAAAGAAGTGCCCCTTTACGTTCTTTGTAAATTATGGAGTGCGTGCTTCTATGATTTTAAAACAACTATCTAGTAAATTTTTACTCTAAACTAAGATAAAAGGAAGGAAAACATCTTCCACTGACATCTCGCCAGAATATCATCAAAAACTCGCGTTCATGAGTAGAGGTTCACTGATTATGCTTTAATAAATAATGGCGCAGACCTGCCGTTGCTCATTCACGTGGAGAGTGTCTACAATCAAAAATGTATAGCGTGCGCGCTAAGTAAAAAAATAAAATTGTTTTTTAATTGAAGCCTTGAATAATTAAAGCTTTATTAAAGGAGTGCTATTTGCGGGAATTCGAGATATGCTCGAGTAGGAAGTGTTTGCTTAGCTTGGGACATATGATTGTTTGCGGTGGCCACGCAATAATATCCTGCCCACGAGCCAGAAGTGTACTTGTATGGTAGCCATGTGAATAAATACTATCGCCGTAAGGCCTGCATCTCAACTGCATTATAAACTGGTAGCTGCCTTCAGAATGGAGCAGTATAAGCTTTTAGCGCCAAAATGGAACATATTACGTTTGGACTTGCTTAGGGATGAGAAAATGGGTGCGGGTGTGTGCTGTGGTCATCTTAGTATTCAGCAGTTGTTGGCATTGCCACGAATTTCCAAGGACTAAAGGAAAAGACCTTAGCCTGGCGAATGTCCGAACTGAAAACGAGATAAAGGCTGTACGACAGAGAAATTCTAGATTGGACATAAAGAAGAAAATTAAATACTTGCCCCACAGTGACTGGTTCCATTTGCAGCAGGATAACGTGAATAGCGCCAGGATAACGAGTACCCACTGAAGTGCAAGTACCTAAGGATAGATGTGAATAAAATGTGCGGGAATGTCCTTCAGAACTGCAGACTTTGTCGTTAAGAGTGGAGCTAAATTCAATAATCCGTGACATGGAGGGACCGTCCTGGATGCACTTCTTGGGTCGTTTCTTGATGTGTTTGTTGCCCAAGCAATTTGCAGTCGACATACGTATTCTTTGGCAAAAATTGTCAGTGGTGGCCGATGTCAGGCCGTGGCGTCCCTTTAATTCCGTATCCTGTGAAGCTTGAACAGGAACGATATCGTCCGGGTCGACGAGATTACCCCAGCGCCGTATAACTAACTGTAGGGAAAGGAAAGAAAGTGTAATAGCAACGAGTCACCCTCATCAATTTTCGCTATGTCCGAATTACACGGGAGAACATCACACATGGTAGCGTGGTAAAATTAAGGCTGAGTTCCATTGCGCGAGTGTGTCCTTGCCGCAGTGATCCTTATCCTCTTGCAGCCAGTCGGTATTCAAACGGGGCTCCTGGGGTGTCTGCCTTCCTCTGTTCCTGTCTTTGACGTTATTTTGCTTATTTAGAACACTTTGGCACACTATAGTCGCAGTATCTCCCCTAGGAACATGAGTACACATTTCTCGTGTGTGGGTCCCCTTTTTGCTAGCTTAGAGATGCCGTCTCGCGTAATTTGAGATTTTCTTTTCTGTCCTAATTTGGCACGTCGACGTTGATGTCGCATTTCGCGTTATTAGTGACTTTCATTTGGGGTTGGCGCACTATGCTCCTGTATCTTGGCACATTATTATATCTGCACGTATAGATGTCATGTGTGTATACGTACTTGTACTACATATGTGACTGCTTGCCAAATTAGTTCCATTTATCTGGTATCCGTCCAGCTAAAGGAAAAAGCCTTGCTAGGGTGACCGGCAATAATGAAGTAAAAGATGTCGACCACCAAAGCGTAATAAAATCGCAAGAAATTATTTTTTTGGACGTGCCTAAGGCGCACAAATGTACTTTGTTTCCTTTTTGTTTTGTCTGAGGGAAATAAGCAAGATGAAACCTACCAAAATTACAAACTGTTAAAAAACACGAAAATTGCACTATTCAATGCAAAGAAATTTGTAAGTAGGAAATCAACTCCCTTATTTTAAAATTAGTCAGATAGCTAGTGGGCAGAAATGTTCATGTTGCAACAAGGAAGAAATTTTTATCTGAGGTCCGAACGAATCACTTAGCACATAAAATTTGCTTTTCTCAAAGTAAAATTTTGCAGGAATCTTTTTTTTGGGAGGGAAATTTTATCGAAGAGGAGATTAGGAAATTTTATCCAAATGTTGCAAGTAAGTCAGAGTTTTTCGTACGAAATCTTTGGAACAGATTATGGAATTGCCAAATCTCCGAGAATTTGATGATATGGCAGAAATCCGAAAATACAAACTTCATACTCGGTAAAGAAATCAAACCTACGACCATAGATTCCTTCTTATTCAGCGTTTGTTTTGCTCGGTTACACAAGAACTTTGTTCATTGTTGTTATCTCTCTTGCATTTTCATTTTTTCGTTTTCCAGCCAAGACTGCCATTTACAGCCAAAGCTGTCTCTTGATCATTATACAATAAAAAAGAAAGACGAATCATTCTGTAGCCCAAAATCTATTTGAAAACTTTTTTAAGAGGTTACGGAGAAAAGTCCCGTGTGTATAAATAGTGGTGCCCGGCGTCCTATTAATAGAAAAGACTATCCGCCTTCATGATGAAAGCAAGAAGATCTGTTGCCGAAGACGATTTTATCTCACCAGGAGTTAAGACTTCTCAGAGGAAGATCATTCTTCTTAGCCGCGCCAAAGCAGGACATTCATTTAAAGTGTGTATGGTGGTCTCCTCGTCTTCCAAACAAACATAAAATTCCGTTTCATTAGACAGGCCCATTTTAAATAGGTGAAACCTTAGCTGATGATGGCCAGATAGATTGCCCACAAGCAATCTAAGATCCGCTTTTCTTAAGGGTCTGGCAAGCTCTTTAGCTTGACGCAATCCCGAGACATCCTCTCAATTGCACTGATGGATACCATTATTCTAGTTTTCTATTACAGCTTTAGTGGTAGGCCATCGATGCTGACCATGATGGCCAAACCGATAGAGTGTGACTCTATTGTTCGCGGCTAGCCGTTGTAGGTTTTCAAAACATCCCTTACCAAGTTGCGAAGTGAAGCATCAGGAAGAGAGTACCCTAAGCGCAGCCTGGCTGTCAGAGAAAATGATAATGTTGACAACTTTATTAAGGTTTAAAAGGGCGCAGGGCGCAAAGGCATGGATTTCGGCCTGGAAAACGGTGGGCCGTATCCCCATTGCAACCAAGACTCTGGTATTGGGATCAATGGTTCCCGTATTGGTTCTATGTTCCATTTTCGATTCGATATTAACCACGCCGATGGTCGAGTAGTTATATCGAAAAACTTTAGGATTGGTTCCCTTCTTTCTCTGATACAATTTTTGGTGTGAATTATGGAGATCTGCTACTGGACGCCCGCTTGGTCATTAACCTCAAAGTGAAGGATAAGGAACGTATTACTTAACAAACGAAAAGATTTGTTATCTACATTCACCCAGTATAAACCAAACTAAATGAAGTAATTTTAAATTTCCTGGGAATAATGCATCTGTTTTACATCTTTTTTGCATAAATGTAGACTTCTGCGAAACATTTCTTATTATTCTATTTTTTTTTCTTTTGTTCCTTTTTACATGTGAATGCTTCAAGGATTGCAATTATGATAACTCAGTGCATATAATTGAAAATTTATTCCATTTCCTTTTTGGCGCACCAAATAAAACCTCAACAATCTACTTCCATCACAAAACCCGCCAGAATTGTGAATTGCAACTGTCGCCCTCCCAAATATAACAAAAGATCCCGCGAATTTTTTCCTCACGGTGCCGTCCTCTGATTGCATCCCTCTTAAAATCTTTGGATTTGTGACGTGACCCTTTTCAAAGGAAGACACCAACGGTGTTAGCTACCTGCGCAAGCATTATTTACGGAGAATGCACGGTCATTCTGGAAAATGCCAACAAAAGAAGGGAAATTAGACATTTCCACGTATTTCGTCAGGGAGCCTATTGCCTACCAATTAAGCCGTGTACTCAAATCGACCACATAGAAAAGAGAAACGCGAAAAATCCGCTTGTGATAGTGAATATAATTTTGTAGGGGTAGTTGCAGTACTTCTGTTCTCCACTAAAGCAATGGGAATTGCGCACGCAGGACAACCGTTACGCAAATTTTTTGCCCCGTTTTCAACCGCCTGGACGTGTAGTAATCAATTCCTGATCTGTTTTCAAGGTCTAAACTGATTTCTATCCGGGCACAAAAAATGTCGGAACTCACGCAGTTTCTGACTGGGAAATGCACGCATGAAATGCGAAACATTGAAAAAGGGAACAAAGGATGCGGACAAATATGCACAAGTTGACAGTGTTGGTAATTGCGACCCATCGAATGCATTTGTACCCTAGGGAAAGTATCCTATGCGCGCCTGTTTATATGAGGGCGGTAGTAGTGGTAATTCTAATGCAGCCGTAATTTCGCAGGTTTCCTAGGAAAAGGGCTTAAGTCGACACTGATGGGATTTGTGCAGCTGAATGCACTTTGTCCAAGCATCAGAGGGTGCCTGAGATGGACCCTTGTTAAATCGGCGGTTAAAGCAATAGAGGCTTTCCATAAAGTCGCCGGCTACTGTTGAATACTCCCAGGATATCTGGATACTTTTTGCTTCTTGTATATATACATATGTGTACGCAAATAATTTAAAAGGTCAAAAAGGATTGGCAGAAATGGCTGAAGAGATATAGACTACGTATATGCGATAGTCCCAAATCAGGACTAGAAACCGGTTGTAGGCCAAAATCTGGGCTACTCGTATAAACGGCACAAAGTGGACATGGACGTGACACCGTTTGCATCTTAATAAACTACACACGCATTCAAACAAATCAGGCCTAGCCCCAATTCAATCGGGGCTAGACCAAAATCCGGACTTGCCCGTTTACACGACAAAGAAAATTCGGACTTTGGCTTACGCTAGGCCAAAGTCCCGACTTTGGATATCGTATATACGTAGTCATAGTCCCCAAAGAGCGATTCATCACAACGCTCTTCTCGTTCGAATATGTATCTAATTATGCTACAAATGCATTTTGAGTTTATTATTTGCACAGGAGTATAGACATTTTCCAGAGATTTAAGCTATAATATATTTTACGTGTAACATGACTTCATCTCTTGATCTCTTAGCTCTTTTCCATATTCATATCATAGATGCAACATACCATAAGTATTTAGTGTATGTATTAGAAGTGCATATATATTTTGGCTTTTTAAAATTATTTAGTTTTTTAAGTCATAAATTATTTTAAGTAAAACACAAACATGAATCGTAAGATGAAGTTTTTATTTCTTAAATAATTATATGTGCAATCTCCATCATTGTCCATTGCTTGTATATTTTCAATACTCCTTTACCTAGGCGTAATACCTGATTGAAATTGGACTTTATTTCTCAAATGTGGTATATTTACAAAATGGTCCATTAAACATTTGTGTAGCAAGCTAGCTTTCAAATTACATTAATAAATTACAACACGTTTATACAATAACTATGATGAACACCTCCCCAGTCTAGAATCCTTTCTGTGCTGTTCACATTAGCCGCATAGGGTCCGTTCAGGGCTTAAGGAATTATCAATGACGTAGAATCTTCATGCATAAATTTTTGAAGAGTTCAACTTCAGAAACAACTAAACTAAATTTTTAAATTATTAATAGTTGCTTGCAATAGGAGGAGAATAAAAGGCACCCAAAGTAGGACTCGAACCCATAACACTGAAATTAAGAGTCTGATTTCTTATCGATTGAGCATACGGCCACTTTATGAGTGACACTTTCATAAATAATTTACACGAAAGCGGAATGGTAGACATACAGAATAATGAAGCAAACTATGTTAGCAACAGACAATAAATATACTTTAAATGAGCAACTACTGGAGCCTAGTTTTTTATTGATAAATGCAGTTTACACAAAACTGAGTTGAGATTAATTGGATGACGGACTCGAAGTCAACACATTCAAAGTACGTTATTATTTTGTCCATAATAAAATATGCAGCTAATATTTTGTTCATAAAATATAAAGGTTCATTTAAAACAGGGAAACTTGTTATTTTACAATTGTCATTGTACTTGTATAAAACTGCTAAAATTTTACAAGGAAAATATAAAACTTGAACTGAGATATTTATGAAATGGGTACGCTTGTAAATATGAAGTTCTTATTTGTAAAACTTTTGAGTGGAGTAATAATTTACATTGACACAAGAATATTTCACGAAACACTATAATACTAATAACTTACAAATTGTAAGGAAATGACTGTAAATTATTAAAAAATACTTTTACGAAATAAGATTTTGTAAATTTACAGCAATATTTTATGAAACAGAAATTCACAATTCAAAATCAATTACAAAATCAAATATTTTACAATTTAGCAGAAATTACTTGTAATTTTATAAAACAGGGCCCAGATTTTACATTCTGGAAAAGTAACGAATGCACCTTGATAAGAAAAAATTATTTGTTCAATTTCTTTCTTGCCAGCATGCAGTCTCTGTGATTTAGTGCTAATATTCTACTGCTGTTAATCCAAATAGAAAAATAATTATTTGTACTTTCACTTACTTTAAAGTATTCATTGAGATTGTTTATAATGTTAACCCATATACACGAGTCTGGCTTTAGAAATTATGCATGTAATAAAGCCTCGTTTCCACTCATATAAATTTTGCCAACATGTCGGGAAGGTTGTTGTTAACTTGCTGGGATCCAACAAGTTGGCTAAAATGTGCTTCTGTTTCCATTAATATTAACTCGAAAAACAAACTGCGCAATTTGTCATCGTCTTGAGTGTTTTCATATGAAACAGAAATCAGCACAACAAATTGTGTCACTTTACTCGGCCAACCCCAACCAGAATTTCGGTTTTCGATGAACGTTTCTATTACTAAAAAAAAAAGGTTTAATTGCACGTAGAATGTTGTGCGAAATTTATAAAACCGTAACAATTTCGACTTGAAGATTATTATCATGGCCATTCGAGGTGTGGCAATTAAAAATGAGAATTTTTGTTCTCTTGCTAAGTGATAACACTTCCACGAAGCCAACTGTCGCGGTAGATGTATTGAAGGCATAGAGATAGAAGAAATAGAGAGGGCATGCTTGTTTTCAAAATGGCACAAATTTCTACATAACCTTAGAAATGCGTCATAAACTTCTTTTCGGATTTTTTGTTATGTAGAGTATAAAAAGGTAGAGTTGAGTGAAATTACATTCTAAAAAATTTTTGGAACTTAAATTTAGAAGTTAGAATATTTATTTTCTTAAGTATATATATTTGGATTTACTTACACTGAACAACATCTAGCATTCGATTACAGTTTAGTTTGACTTTAAAGATCGAAAGAGATGAATACACTGACTTTAAAAATTTGTGTCATTTTCTTGAAGATAACTTGTATAGGACACAACCTACAACCCTCAGTGTTCTAAGTTTCATGTCGAAGGAGCAAATAGTGTTCGAGTTGTGGAAGTTGTGTGTGTTAGCACGTGTGGTCGTAAAAGTGAGTGATTTGGAAAAAGATCAACGAACAAACTTGGGAAATTGGCTTTCCAATACGACCCTGAGACCAAAAGTTTGAACTCGCAGTGGACTGTAGAAGGCAAACGAAAGCGCGAGCGTTACTGTCACTGATCAAAACAATGTTGATTTCTTTCATCGACATTCAGGACGTGGTCCACCGAAAATTCATCGCGATTGGACAGACCATCAATGCAGTGTTCTACCTTGAGGTTTTAAAGCATTTGAAGGCGCGGATAACTCGCGTTCGTCGGGATCTAATCAAAAGTGAGTGGGTTCTCCATTCAAAAAGCATTCCGGTGTTGTTAAAAATAAAACACAAGGGTAGTATTTCCTAGAATTATTAAAGGAATAAGAATTTATTGTGATTTTATTAAATTTTGTTTTTTTTTTTTATTTTTATTCTTCTCATTTTGTACTTTTTTTGTAAAATGAGTTATGTTAAGCTATTTTGAAGCTACATACCAAAAATTCATCATGATATCGGTACGCAATCTATGAGCAGGTTATAAAGGGATAAGGCGTTGGAAGACATTAAAACAACTACGACAGCTGTTCTTACGAACCTAACTTCGGAGCATTTCCAGAGCTGTTTGTCGATCTAGGAGAGACGTTGGAATCATTGTATTGATTTGGAGGGATCCTATTGTGAATGTACATAACATTCATTTGATTGTAAAACTCAATATATGATCTGTAAAAAAAGTGTCTCCTTATTTAATTGTCACAACTCCTACATTGGGAATGAATCTTCAATAAAGCAGAAATAAGGACAATTTTGGGAGTACCTACAAGTGAAAAACAGAGTTTGCGAATTTCAGGAAAAATCTGGATAATTGTCAATGCTTTGATTCTATGAGGATGGAGGTGAATACATCAACATTAATCGAACTCCACTGCATCAAAAATTGAATTACAAATCTCCAGATAGCATTAAATACTGTATGAGTTGGCTCATTTACATGTCATGAAATCTGAAATCAATTTATTCAAAATCCTAGACGACTTCATCATCGCAAGGCTCTTCTGCTGATGAAATGTGCAAAAATACACGTGTTTGCACACAAAACATTTGAAATGCCGGAGTCGTTCCTGATGTTGTTATTGCTGAAAACTTGTTGCTATTCATAAATTATCCCCATAACTTTCTTCCCTGCACACTTTTACGAGAAAAACTGAAATTTTCCAGTTCATAAATTACAGTAAGTAACTGTATAATATTGTATAGCAATAGTGTAGTATGTAGATAAAGACATCTATAGCTTTTAAGGTATGATTTTCTCCGATTTCGTTTCAACAGCAACGGCTACAGAAGGGCAGAAGGGGCAGAGAGCAAAGCTTTCATTCATTTTACTTTCACTTTCGTTTTATTTTTATTTTTTTTATTTCCATTCCTTTTTCCATTTCTTCTTCTGATGGGGGGTTAATTCTGATAATTTCTGCATTTTCCTTTCTTTTGCTGAATATATGTATATTTGCCGGAATGCCGGATCCCTCTAGTTCCTGGCTGTCTCCATCATCCCCAGCTCTATTTTTATATGTGAATAACTTTGTTAAGGAGTACAAAAGTAAATCCATGTGAAAAGTTTTGTATGTGCACGTGGATGTGCGTCTAGGAAAGTGAATGAAAAATTTATTGCAGACACATAATACACAGAAACGAGAAATATACCGGCTCCGTACATTATGGATACAACTAACCTAGGACAATAAAATCCTGGTTAGATGGGATCCACAGGGGGGGAACGAGGGCCAACAACAAAAGTAGTAAAAATGAAGCAAAAAAATCATTTTTATGATCCAAGGACATAAATCTCGTTATCTTTTTATTTCATGTAGACGACTCCGTACTGAAAGGGCAAGCACCCGCACACCATAGCTTTAACTGTAGTTGCTTTTCTACAAGTTGTATTTATTACTTTTCTGTCCTTGAAACGATTGCTCCACAGGAAAAAACTTTTGTTTTCACTCGGTGAAACTCTTGCTATATTTCGTAGTGATTATGTGAACTTTTTGTTAATGGGGTGTTTGTTGCAAGGATTAAAGTGTTTTGTCTTCGAATTGTTTTAATCTGTTCTCAGCTCTTCAG
>QYTT01092135.1:46792-59150 GCA_006980735.1 Dasypogon diadema | reverse complement strand
TATTGATGAACTTTACCTCGCTGCTGTTTTGTTCGATATACGAATTGAAAATTATATTGATATTATTTGAACTAGATGATAGATTGATGTTTGTTGGTGACAATGGTGAATCAGTGGCTGGTAGTGGTTCAGCATTGTTTTGACTTAGGTTGGTTTCTTTATTATTAAGTCTTCGGAACTCTGGTGAGCTTCTATGCGATGCACTGAAATTATTTTTGTATTGGAACTCTAAAGTACCTGTTGGCTGGAATGGATAGTTGACGGAGTTGTTAAGGACTTCCCCTTTGTTCCCTTTAGACAAGTAAACGCAGATATCTTCGCTGGTGATTTGTAGGTCTTGATCCAGGAATGCGTTGCATTGAAAGTAGTTATTGCAGCAATTGTTAAACGCCTCCCCCTCCTGATGGAATACCACAGTGGTTGATTCCTCCCGATCTGTTCCACCTCTAACTGAAGGACTACTGTCGTGATATTTCCGGCTTGATCGATCACCGGATTTTTTACGTCCCTCCGTTCGAGGTTCAGGAGCAGCTGCTCCATCAAAATCTGAAGGAGTCTTACTTTCACTCTCAGCTAGAAAACTCCACCGAATAGGAGATGGTGAACATGCGTACTCCGGAAGATCTTTAGAAGTTGCAGATTTTGAGTGATGTTCTATTGTTACCTTGGAAGGTGACACAACCATCTTACCACTCCCTGCATCGCGCGGCTTATCGAATACTGATGTAAGCGAACCTATTAGGCTGTTTGGGTGACTTTGATTCAAACGGCCTAAAGACAATGATCCATATGAGGGCTGCCGATAATGTGTGTGTTTTCTTCTACGCACTGTAACGGATCCAGACTTGATAGAGTTGTTTCGACTGAGTGAAGATCGGGATCCGTACAAGCTTGTAGAGTCTGTGTGGTAACAGTAATCTGATGATGTACAACACGAAGTTCTTCTTGCGGTTCCGTAGAGATCCTCTATGAAGTATTGAACTAGTTCTGTTTTAGACGTGCTGCAACAGGGCCGCTTAATAAGAATCTCTCGAACTTCATGATCTGGACACGATTCATGGCAGGTGTTAACTGACGTTGTCGATACGTCAGTGTGAGATCTGTGTCTTCGTGGGCAGCTATCATAATGATGACGATAATGATGATGATCGTGCTTATGATGGTGATGACGTCTTCGTCGGTGATGATGATGGTGGTGATGTGGTCGTGATTTTTGAATAATTTTCTGGTGTTCTTGATAATGGTGCGGTGATACGTGCATATGCTTTTTGTGGTGCTGCTCCTCGTAATTACTTTTTTCTTCTTCACTTCCTTGGCGATGTGGGTGGTGCTGTTCTATAGTGGAGTGCAAGCTAACAGTTTCAGGAGGCGAGGCGTTCTTCAGTCAAGGCCCGCTGCTCTGGCAGACAGGTACTTGCTGACGAAGGTGATGGGGCGCAGAGGCAGCGTTCCGGCCCTGCTGGATATTTCGGCCGCCTTCTAAACAACGCTCGGAAGCAGCTAAAATGTCAATAAAACTAATTAAAGTAATTTAAATTTCTGCAAGTATTACAAACTAGAGAAAAATGTAGAAGAAGTGCAAAATTCATTGTAAGGGGAATATGCTAACAATCCTTCATAATCATGCCATGCTTTTAAAATTCACCATGCTGAATCTTCAAACTATTCTCAGCACTATAAAAATAAGGAGTGTTTCCACTACAAATAAAATAAAATTAAAAAATACCAAACCATCAAAATAATACAGTTTTACAAACATGTCTCAAAAGAAGCTCCAGACTCTCGTCTATATCATTGGCAGTGTTCTAAAATTACTTTTGCATGTGAATATTAAGGAGCCGCTGATAAATACAGGTTTTGTGAATCCATATTGCACTTGTCGAAGGTGTATTTTTTCAGCTTTATATAATATATATTTTGCTTTTGAAAGGCGAAAATAAACAATTGTTGACCATGTTTTAAAGGGCCCTTGGTGATTTTATAATTAAGTTTTGACGTCCTTTTTGCTTTTATAAAATCGATTTTACGTTTATAGTTTTGATTTGATGACGTTTTCTTAATTTTTACATAAATATATTGTACTATGTTAACTATATACAGTATGCGTAATTCTTCTGTCTTTAGTTTATCTGAGTTCCATTAAATTTTGACCTATACTGGTTAGATTTTTTTGAAATTTCTAGATAGTAGTGATTTTAGTTAGAGAAGTGTTAATATATCTATGCAGGATTGTATAACTGGGAAACAGAGAAAGATAAAGCAGATGTAGAGGCTAATTGAAGAGAATGCGTTCAAAATCACAGATAATTTACATCATACTCTCCTAATTTGCTTTCAGCGTTCTTATGAGTTAGTTGAAAAGTGCCAGTAAGACCAACTGAAAAATTGGTAGAGAACACAGAAAAAATCGGAAATTGTCGGTAGAAATATTTCAGGCAAGTGTATGTAAAAGAAAGATAATTTATTGATTATATTAAAGGCATAAAAGATTTTATAAACAAAACGTGAAAAAACATAACGGACAAACAGCTATCCGTTTTAAATATTTTTGGAGTTTTTGATACCGTAAAACGAACAAAGTGAATGTTTCTAGAAGTACAAAAAGTGAAGTTGTTTACATTTAATACAGATGCATACACCGAGCACCGCAGCCGAACAGCGAAATCAATCAAACAGAAAAGTCGTTCAGTGAAACAGATTGCAAATTGCAAGGTGGAGTAGCGAACTTTTTAACAAAAGCCATAACCTTAAAGTTGGCTGAAATGGTCTTAGTTTTCCCCTCTCCAAGTTGATCGCACTAAGCATCGAACAGCCAATTTAGAAATAGAAATAACCTCATAGCCACACACGCAATACCTTAGTAGGAAATGTGTTCATTACTTCATTAATGAATTTCAAGGTGGAGTAGCGAACTTTTTAACAAAAGCCATAACCTTAAAGTTGGCTGAAATGGTCTTAGTTTTCCCCTCTCCAAGTTGATCGCACTAAGCATCGAACAGCCAGTTTAGAAATAGAAATAACCTCATAGCCACACACGCAATACCTTAGTAGGAAATGTGTTCATTACTTCATTAATGAATTTCAACACAGGAATGTCATCGGAAATTCATGAATTACTCTTTGGTACATTATTCTTTCATTGATTCCTCAAAGAAAATTGAAGTGCAAAACTATGGTTTAAGTCAATTTTTATTGCCATTCCGATTAAGTTTTTGTGCGCCTTTGCTCTGATAAGCCTACAAAAGCATTCGCTCAGAATTAATGAACAAATGTACAAGAAAACGCAAATTTCCTCTGCATTGTCGTGCCATTTTTGTTACCTTACCCTTTGCATTACCATGTCATTGATGTTAGCGACTTTTATTACTCATCGATGAAATTATTCAATACCGTGTATATTAATGGCTCCATTTCATACTGGGATATACCGGATGTTCCATCCGCGTATGATCAAACTTTACGGTTACAAGTTAAAAAAAAAAATTCAAGAAGAAAAATTCATAAAAATTAAGTTTCATTTGCCGTCCTTTTTGAGTTGCAGAGTTTTGTGCGATTTTAGCTCCAAATACTAAATCACTATTAATTTCTCAACTACTGTGTTCTTAGGTTTCTTTTGGTTTGTTTTGCTTTTTAGTTTAATTTTTGTAAATTGAGCGCAGCATGGGAAAGTGTTTGCGTTCAAGCAGGCAACCACAATTCTTTTGCATTTTGTTCAAGGGAAATGTCTATTATTTAATAATTATAATGGTTGCATTAACAGCCTCCTGAAGGACCATAACTGTAGATGAGTAACTCTCCGTTTACAAACGTTGCATTCGAACTCACGGTTATAACGTACCTTTTTTTAAGGTATTGCCTAAGCTCATGGGACAGTCCTGTAATGCACACAGCACAGCGTAGGTGGAGGGAAATCAGGCAAGAGGAGATTGGGAAATTTGTATCCTGACAAATGTTGCAAGCGAGCCACAGTTGCCATGCTGGAGCCCGGAATAGGTAGATAAGTTATCTATTTGGGAGAATACAGATAATTAGAAGCTGCCTTCTCCCGACTAACTCGTTATGCTGGATGTCACTGTGGTCTGGCACCCACAGTATAATTGCTTTAGATCAAATCGTTAAGTGCGTATTTGTATTCCCTATTCCCAATTTCGAGGAAACGAAGGGATTCATAAGAAATCTGTTTAGCTGTCCGTACAGAATACAATTTTCAGTCCCTGATGATGCAGGTTCCTGCAAGATAGCTTTGGCCTCCTCTTGGAAGATTGTGGCGCAGTGACATTTGCACTGCCATCCTAAGTTTTTCAACCATGCGTATATAATTGATTAAATACGTCAAGGAAGAGATGACAGAATGAGGCTCCCAATCCACTCTTGGTAGAATTTTTAGCTCAAGATGAAATCATAACCATGAGTAAAATACTTTCTCTGTGTGAAAGCAGGGATTGTGATCCCTATCACTTCAGTAATGGATATGTGGAATACAGGTGTGTTTATGTGCTCCAAACAGCCAATAATATGCAGTCTTAAAGCCGTAAAGACTGCTATCTTTTTAACGTCGGTTTCTATGAGTGAGACATTTACGGAAACCTCCAACATTTTCAATGTTAACCAACCCACGCCGAAAGCAAAAATTGTAGCTTTGTGGGCTATTAATTGGCATCAGAAGTTAGAATTGCTTGAGAAGCTCAGTGGTTAGAGGGTCAGATCACTCGAAAAAAAAATTGAGGCGTCGCTGGTTCGATTCCAGCTGCAGGAGCTGTGTTTTTTCATGTCGTTTGTTTTGTCGGCCTAAAAATATTTTCTTTTTTATACTCACCGTCGAGATTTAGATAAATAGTCCTATTGTATCCATTCTCTGATAGATGGTTTCACTACATATCTCAGTACTATTTCGATTTGTTTTTCTAAGAGAGGAACTTTAAACGTCCATGAAATTTGCTAGGTTGATTGCTTGAAAAGAGACTTTTTTCCATAGAATGGGTCACCTTATGAAGTGCGGTATCCACTGACTTCTTCGCAGATAGAATTTGGACATTCCCATTACTTGGTTGATGGGACGTCGCCATTAGCAACACCGCTTGAAACACACTACAGTAATCAGGTTAGCAATAGAATTCTCAAATAATGAGGCAATTCTTAAAACTTCACATACATATATGTCTGACTGAGTCATTCGATCTACATCCCACTCCTTTTTGCTAGGGATAATGATGGAGAAGCCTTTTCTAAAACCGAACTGTGGAACTGTATAATCCGTGACCATCTGATGTATACTGTGCCCAAAGCTGGCCATTATCCTGCTATGACCATAGTCTTAGGGGGTCCAACAGCCTGCTTCCTCAGTCTTAGAGAACTTTTAGCAGCAATGCTTTTACCATAGACGTCTGGGTGTAGAAGACTGGGCATGACCTCTATTGCTGCAGTCGGTGTTGAGTTAAGTGCTCCAGTAATACACAAACAAATTGCAAGATTAATGTATGTTTTTGTTTATATCATATCTGGTTTAAATGAAACCATTTCCAGTTTAAATGAAACTTTGTTCAGGTTAAATGAAATTTAGTTCAAGTAAAAAGAAACCTAGCCTAAGTTGAGTGAAACCCATAGACAAAGTTGTACGGATCCCCATAATTGTTAAAATATTCAATTCTGCATCAAACTAGTAAATTTATAAAATTCTTACATTTCATGTCATGCTACTATTAATACGGTGAACGCCACATGAATTATTTACGATCCACGCAAACTTTTGTTGAGATAATTCCATGCAAATGTTCATTATGCGTGGCCTCCCAACTTAACGATCAGCGCCGTTAGCTGAATGGTCTGAGACGCAACTCGGTGGGTAAGAATTTTACTTGCGTAAGCCACAACCTCCTTCGCAACCCCCTCCTCTCCATAAATTTCCTTCCGGCAAAGCTGTGTTATGTGCATCATAGGGTTGTACCGTAAGTTTATGCAAAACCTTAAAAAAAGCAATTGTTTTTTATCTTTGCCTAAAAAATAGGACTCAGTTTCACAGCACACGTTCATTATAAAGATAACAGTGTCCACAAAGGTTATAGTTTGCGATAAGTTATGTTATGCACAAAGAACTTTCTTTTTGAAAAGGTATTTTATATTGGGTTTAACATCGGTGAATAAGGTGCTAAGCACCGCAAGCGTTATCTTCGTGTGACGAAGATAAAGACTTGAATTGAAAACAGCCCTAAAGTAGCCTATTATTTACCTTGGGCCTAGTTTAATTTAACTATGACTAGGTTTAATTTAATTTGGACCAGTATTCTTTTAATCTGGACAAAATTTGATTTGGTATAAATGGACTCGACTTTCAAAAAGTTATAGAAAATTGTTATACAAGGTCGAGTTTGTCACACCCAGTTCATTCACACAATAACAAAAAGTAGGATCATTTAGGCTAGGATAATATATAATTGAATAGCTTATATGATACCATGTTAATATTATGTAGGAATATTGCTATTCTTGATGGGCATTTTATATTATGGGAGGTTAAATTTGAAGAAGTTTAATTGGGAAAATCTTGATGGTTCAAATTTTGAAACAGCCACATTACTCAAACAAGATGTATAAGGATAAATGTTACCTCCAAGTAAGTAAACAAAATAAGTCTAAGTGAAAATGGGAAATGCGAATGAGTGTATTAAGTTTAAATAAGAATAGTAAGAAATTTGCGCTTAAGCAGTTACATGAGCTGGCTTTCATGCTGCATATGCTGCCAGGGAGTGTGTCCCCAATATGAGTGTGGGAATACGCTGCCAGGGCGTTTGTTTTCAATTTAAGTGCGGGGCATATGCTGCCAGGGCGTCTGTCGCCATTTTGTTTGAGTGCATATGTGGCCAAGGCATTGGTCGGTAGTTGAGTGTGATCTGTCAAAACCCCCGGGATATATACATCACAAGCCATGAAGCAGAAATTCTCTATGTGAAGGTATGGTCCCTACGATTCAGTCAAATTACATTGATTCTTATGGACCGCGATAAAACCTTTTGTTCATCACCTGATGGTGCCTAAACTATCCATTCTACGGCAAAATTATCTTCTAAGCTATTAAAGTTCGGTTCTTTGCCTTTCTAATGATATCAAATTTAATATGTCTTGCTTAAAAAAAAGAGACTACGACGCAAGAATAAGATGACTGTATACATGAAAGCAAAAAAACAAACAAAAAAACAATTGGAAGAGAGATACTAATAACTTTAATATAAATCTTACATATATCTGAAGGAGAGTGATGATCACTTTTTCTTAAAGGGGTAGTGAATTTGTTTTTTTACTTTCAAAAGAGGCATGCCTCCCACGGCCCAGCTAAAACGTGTAGGTTTTAATCCACTTCGATATAGTAAAAGCCTGTAAAATTTTCCACGGCGCGGTAAGTTTGTGTTTGTGCACCACGTGGTTGTACAAAATGTAAACAAACATTTGCCCTAAAAATCGTTTTTTCTAGTGCAATTAATTCCAAGACAAAGGCCTGGCCCATTGATTTAGAATGGAAGAAATAAAAATAGCAATCTGGAGATCTCAGAGGTTTTATAGTTTTTCTGGGAATTACTAATTTTTATGGAATGAAATTCAGGAATATTCTCAGAAGAATTTTAACCAGCTAAGTGAATTCAATTTTATTTTGCTGGGGTAAGTTAATTGTGAGAATATTTTAAGAAATTGTTTCAATTTGTGCTACGAAAACATCTTCACCTCGTTTCAAGAGGTAGAGTTTCCCACGAATTGTGATCTTTTGGCGACCTACTTTGTCTTTGTCAATCTATTATTGATGAAGAGAGATGAATAAAGCGGACATAATGAATTTCTTTGAAACTTTTAGCTCGGATCTTTTATCCCTTTTCATCTTTCATTATATATGTAGGTAGAACTCGTGTCGTCATATTTCTTAATAGATAGGCAAATTTTGATTTTCTTGCTTTTTCGTTCTTATTTAGACAAATACAAAGCCAAATATTCAAGGTCAATGAAAATTTTTCATTGCAATGTTCGAAGTCGGTATTCTTGTTATTTATGTTCGTTGATAATACTCTTCTCTGACACTAACGAGATCAGATTAAATTTACGCTCACACAACATCGCACAGATCCAAAACCAACGAATATTGTACTGCTAGGTGTGTGGTGACCGAAGTCCAATCAAAGAAATTTGTACCTGGTCAGTATATTAAATTTAGGAGAAAAAAGAGTTCTTTTATTCATTTCGCCTTTGCTATACACTTTAATTATTTATTTAACTATACATTAGAGCAGTTAGCAAACGTATTAACGTGTACAATTTTCTAGGAAATTTTAGATTATTCATTATTAATGAGATATTGGGCGCATTTTTATAGACATTTTAAAATTTACATATCATCAGCGTGAGGTAAGTCTGGCGAAACATAATAATGAAAAGCCAGAATTGTAATGTGAAAGTAAATAATGCGGTAGAAGCAGTTACTCTCAAATAGAGTACTTGATGTTATTATATGTAATTTTTGACTTGATTTTTGAAAACGGATTGTAAAAATATATACGCGATACAAGATAATAAGTGCAATATCAAAGAAGCTTCAATCAACTTGAAATCAAAGCCAAATTCTCTGAGGATACATATGTAGATAAATGTATAAATTGACTATATTTCCTCCATTCAGTCGTATCACTCTGTATGTATGTATATTAGACTTAAAATCTACTAGTATATAAAACATTTATAACAGCAATGTATAATTATACCCCTTTAAAACTGATCTATGTTTTACTCCCATATTTTTTATTTTTTCTTTAAATTCACCCGTGTATCCCAAATGTATTTAAGTTCTACTTTATCACAATTGTTAAAAAAATTTGATCGAACATCATCAAATCAAATCAAAAACGATTAAATTAGGTAAGTGATGGTGAGAAAAATTTATCAGTATGCTTATCAATAGATTTCTTCAATTTATCCAATACCTGACGAGCATATTCTCCCATGGGCCGAGTGCCTTCGGAAACTGTCTCTACTGTAGTAACATTTCCTTGTAGGAACTGGAGTATTTAGGTTGGTGCCATAGTTGATATACCTGCAGGCTGAGGCTCCAGTTAGACTCGTAGGACCCAGCAGATTAGTACTATCACTCAGTGGATAGGGTCCCATTCCTTCAACCGTTAATGAAAACGAAGTTGTTCCAAAAACTTTTGTTATAATTTTTTTATTTCATATTTTTTTTTTTAAAGAAAGTTATAGTATTTAATTTTTGTTTTGTATTCCGCATCCAGGTTTTATGAGCCAAATTTAGAGTATCCAATTATTGCCAGTATTTTTGTGGGTTTCAGTAGTAATTTTGTCAAATTCATCAAAATTTCATACGAAATGCACCAACGAATTGTAAAATTAGAAAAAGACAAATTATATAAACGATTTTTGTTATAAATAAATTTCAAAGCTACAAATTACACAAAAAATTAATTAAAATAAAACAGGAACACTCATGCTGTTTTTTAACTTTTTTTGAGGTGGATTCAAAACTTCATAAGGGGGTAGCATTGCATTACTTTTGAGCTAGTTGGTTTTGTTTCATGTCAAATTTATGCAATTTCTCTTCTATGTAAATGAGATAAAGAATACGTTCTGCGTTTTACTGTTCTAGAGGATAAAAGATTTCACTTTTTTTTTCTTACTTTTCTGAAACAAATGCTGTTCAAATATCATAGGTACAAAAAATACTATCAGAATCATTAGTGAAAACAGAACGAAACAAGAAATATTCGCCTTTTTTCTAATAAATTTAAAATAATATTCAAAAAGTTGTGTCTTTGTTTTGTGACAATTCCTGCATTTCAATGAATAGAAAAACAAACGGCAATCAGTTTCTTGTAAGATAAAAAATTAAAAAGAATGCAAGATACGAGTTATTTTTGGTTCCAGTTATTCCTTGAAGTCTCAAGAGTTCTAAGAGTTCTTTAGTCTAGTTACCTCTCAGGATGCATTTGAATAAATACAGTTTTTGGAAAAATTTAAAAATAGGTAATATTGAATATCCTCCGACCATAAAAAAGAAGACATTTACTCCAAAACTAATAAAAGAAGAGTTGAATTCTTTTCGTGGGAAATTTCCACTACAATATAGAGTCTAGAAGTCTTTTGAAGAAGACATTGCATTTGTGAAACAAGTTATTCTGATTTATCGAACACTGAAATCTAGAAAATTGCAGCTGAAATTGGATTATCAGAATGTTACATGTTCATCTTAATATAAATAAAGCTAGAAGGGAAACCTACAGTTCGAATATCTTTGTACCGAATACGGATACTCTGTTATGCGGTGCCCAGGTTAAATTGGGTACTCACTTCCAAAAAAGAATCTGGGTATAGATAGGTACTCGGTTCCAAAGCTCAAAGTTCTTTATAAGCTGAAACGATTATTCGTCTGAAACCGAGTATCTATTTGGAACCGGGTACCCACTTGAGATTCTGGAATCAGCTCCCATTTGGTTATCTGGTTTAGGAACCAGGTTCCCGGTCCGGCATACCCGTACCGACAATGACGACAATTTCTTGGCACTGTGAAGAAATCCTCGCAATTGATTTCGAAGGTAAGTACTGCGTTGTGACTGGTGAATATTAAATAACTGATGTAAAAATTGTATTGTACTTAAGGCAGAATATATCGAGAAATAAAAAATAGTTTGATGTTTTAATGTCATTCCTTGGACCTATTTTTAAAGTATTGCCTAAGCTCAGGGGACAACCTTATAGTGCACACAGCACAGCTTAGGCGGAAGCAAATTAAGGATAGGGGAGATTGGGAAATTTTACAAATGTTGCAAGTTGTTAAAAAATAAAACCACGACATTGCATTGGCAACACAACAGATCTCCAAGGGTACGAATACATACTTAAATACTCTCTAGAACTTTCTGTAGTTACATTGCTTTATCATAAAATTGTATAACTTGTTGAAACTACTGAACAAAGATCAGTTTTGCTATGAAATCTCGTCCTGTGAACTTCTCGTAATACTTGTAATAAATTAAGTAATATATTCCGCGCATTGTCTTTAATTTTCGAACCTCTTTCCGAACTTTAATCTTTTAACATTTTTTGGTGCCGAAACCCGGGAAGAGGTAGCTCGCGGACATTTATCGGTTACTTATTAAGCATAGAACGTGGTTCTCGAACTTTCGATAATGGAGCAGGCGATTAGATCATCATGTCGAGGTCAGGTAACGAAGGTGGTGAACGCTATAATTGAATTTTTTGCCGTTAATAAGCCTCCAAACAACGTCAACGATCTAGATAATTCTCTCGAGGAGGAGCTTACTGTTTTGCTGAAACGATTGTGCGCTGCGAGCGAGAAACTCGAGAAAGCGAACGCCGCAGTTGGAAACGAATCTGATCCCGCACAATTAGCTAAGGAAAGGGATCAAATATACGAATACGAAGATAAGATTATCGACGCGAAGGCAAGAATAGAGCATCGAGTGGAGCGCTATAAGATTTTACGGGGACAAGCAAAAAATCCTTTTACTGTCACAGAAGCTAAGCCTGAAATACAACATTTAAAACTACCAAAGCTTGAACTGAAGAAATTCGATGGGGATATTAAAAATTGGCTCCCATTTTGGGAGCAGTTTAAATCGGCCGTGCACACAAACATGGCTTTAAGCGCTTCAGATAAGTTCAACTACTTACAAACGTTACTAGTCGGTAAGGCGGCAAAAACGATAGCGGGATTCACTCCAACGGAGCTATGCTACAATGAAGCAATCAATCTATTGCAGGAACTGTACGCAGGAGAAGACCGTTTAGTTGACCAATGTATTCAGCAGCTTATGCATTTGCAACCCGTTTCATCCAAAGAAGACATACAAGGTTTGCAGAGATTGTACAATGCAGTATCCTCCACGACACGCTCTTTGAACGTGTTAGGAGTTACGGCATCACAATCCAACATTATTTTGAAGCCACTAATACTGAGATCTCTCCCAAATGAACTAAAGGTTGCCTATCACCGAATACAGCAGACAGCCATCAAGGGTAACGCTGACGTATCTCGTCTGAGTTCAACCTCAGTTGACAACACGCAACTTTCAGAAACCCACACTAGTGAGATCAACGACAAACAAGTGCAGGCGCTTATGGAATTTATTCGCCGAGAGTTAGAAGCGCTGGAAAGAGCAAATGATGGGAGAAGAGACAGCCGTACCAACGAACATAAATAACAAGAATACCGACTTGGAACATTGCAATGAAAAATTTTCATTGACCTTGAATATTTGTCTTTGTGTTTGTTAATTTATCTAAATAAGAAGGAAAAAGCAAGAAAATCACAATTTGCCTATCTATTAAGAAATATGACGACACGAGTTCT
>QYTT01092135.1:10439-45169 GCA_006980735.1 Dasypogon diadema | reverse complement strand
CAGAAGGTGAGTACTTAAATGAAAAACTTTTTCCGACAACAAAATTATAGGGTGCGTAAGATGTTTGAGGACAGTGATTGTGTAATGGGGAAAAATCAGCTCTGCTAACGCAAGAAGTGAAAAGGCTAATGCAAGAGAAAGATTGTTGTTGCAATACATGCAAATGCAAAGCACAACGATACTGAAGTTGCCACGCCAGTAACGAACTGAAGATTTTTTCCTCTGTTGTCGTGGATTCGAATTCTGCACAGAGCGCGGCGATTTATCTAGACACCAGTGGTTAAGGCAATTTACTGACGAGAGTTGTACTTGCGAAGCCCCTGCCATGCCAAAAACTGTAGTTCACTTGCAACATTTGTCAAGTTAAAATTTCCCAAACTCCTCTTTCCTAATTTCCCTTCCTCTAAGTTGTGCTGTGTGTTGTCCCCTGAGCTTTAACAATATCTAAAAAAACAACAAATTTTGCTCATTGTTCGGAGTTGAAAATCTTCGTCGGGGATGTTTCGCTCATAGCCAAGCGCAGCAACAGATGTAGAAATTATTGACGAGAAAACATGAGGACCCAGAAAGGTTCAGGTATATGTTAAGGAAAGGGCGGTTCATGTCAGCGTGTACAAAAACACATCACCTGCTCAGAGCAAAGTGATTGTCTGAAAAAACCTGGTCTGTTTTGGATCTGTTTCCAATGAAAAAATTTTTGGCCAGGATCAAAAAGTCGGTAGCACAAACAACAGAGGGTTATATGCGGATCCTTCTGCTGTGTCTCGAGTTATCTACACCAAGTTGCCCGCAATGGTGATGATAAGAGGAATATTAGGTACCGAAGGACAGGTCATACCGTAGAACTTCTCTGGTTTGGGTGAATGCTGCTACCTACAATTCAATTCAACTCAATTCAACTTTATTTATTGCAGAAAGAAAATAATACACTGACATAACATGTTGTGAAACGATGAATAGACAGCGCACGCAAGGAAAGGACATATGTGTTTCAGTTACTTTCTTCACCAGCGTATTAAGGCTGTGAAGGCCCAAGATCGAATGGCGATCACATTACACCAAACATGTGGTCATCAAGCTCTCGAGACCCAAATTCCCTGGGCTATTGCATTTGGGGCATTGTTGAACGGGAGACTAATCAACGTTCCTACAATATGATTGATCCGAAGCTGCCATTAGTCAAGTAATTTCCAACAACAATAAAGACCATGTAATTCATGGCGGTCAATACTTTCGTTTCCGGATTAAAGATATCGCTGATACTAAAAGTGATCACTTCAATATTACTGCATCTGTGTAGCTAATTTTGCCTCAATATATTTCGCTGTTCGGTAGATATGAGCGTTTTTGGGACTACCTCCAATACGTCATTTAATATCTTACACATCCTGTATATATATATAGTATCGGTTTCGATCCGTATTGCTTTTCCCTCAGAATTGAATTTTGTTGTAAAGTTTTACAGGGAAAGCGACTGTGACTCAGACCACTTTAACATTAAAGTTTGCTGCCGTTATTGCCTCGTCTTTATTTATAAGACACAAAATCTCATATACGTGATATTCAATTCTTCTTCATATCAACTATGAATACAAGGATAATATTTCTCCCAAGGTCTAACATGGTCAGTAACGAGAACAGACAGTAACTTACTTTCACAAAGATCCTCAACACTACCTCGTTATAACAAGAAGTTAATGTAGTAATATCAGCAGAAGATCAGCGTCTTTAGGTAGTATTTAAACAATAACAAATTTATGTCCTATTTTGGAAAAGTTTTGAATGGCGAAACTCACTATAAAAGTTTATAAGGTGGTATTGCATCTATGGAATCTACAAATTATATTTTGCGTCGGTTGGTTTCCTATTAATACCTTTCCAACTGTCTACTTGACCAACGAAGAGCATTCCTGTAGAGTTGTGGTGATTTATAGTTTAAAAACGACGGTTTTATTGGAAGGAAACGTACCATACATGAATCGTTATCCTTATGTGATCTTTGGTACTTCCAATCTTCTCAACAGTATTAGATCTAACAGAAGACGAGATTGAGACACGTTCTTCAAGATGTCGAAAGCAGTTATTGAGGCAAATCCACAATGATTGGATAAGCACAAAAAGCTTTATCCAGCCATAGTGGAGAAACGTTAGAAGGTTCGTTAGGGTGCGCTATGCACAAGTCGCTGATTGTTAAAGACAAGGCCGAGATTGAACCTGGAGTGGTGGCGTATTTGAGGTGGCTAAAATCACTAAATTGTTGCCTTTAATTTCATGGCACGCTCATAGCGCTGTTTATGAATTGGTTACAGTCATTTTAATACTGGTAATATTTACGATGGTATTTAAATATGATACTCACTTATTGATCACATCATCTATCTGGAGGATGGCAAATAAGGGCGTGAAAAATATTCTTTTCAGTGGCAAGTTTAGCTGCACGCAGAATGCAAACAACAGTCATTTAGTCTAAGGTAGTTCGCTTCCAAATATATATAATTATACTCTGGCGTTGTCAGTGCTTCAGATTCAACAATTATTACAAATTAAGCCTAAAAGGCAAAATCTGTTGCTTCTCACTTCTATAATACTGTTTGTTAGTAATTGGCAGAAGTTCAAAAATTGGTTTGAGCGGGGCCAGTGACCGCATTTTTTATAACTTGAAAAAATCTGAAGATATACAAAGGGATTGTGTGGCGCCCATAGAATGCTTCCAAAATATTTAACTTCTTGTATTGTACCCTGGTACAATTGTCAACATGGTCAACTATAGTCCAATGATCCAAGAAGTAGGACACTGATACAACACCTGATCAGAAATCTTGTCGGGCCTGAATTTTCTTCTATAAGCAAAGATAAAAACATAAATGCTCAAAGGTGAAGAAGTTCATATTGCTTATAAGAAAACAAATGAAGAAGATGAGATTTTCAGAAGTTCTGGTAATGGGAGAGATATTTTTGAAAAGGCGTTACAGAGTGCCTTTAGAAATATTGAATACTGCAACCAAAGATCTTCCTCGAATCAAATGAGTCATTATTAAACAAATGGTGTTGTTGTTGCTATATTTTGTTAGTAAACAAGTTAGAGATATGGTTTGTGGTATGTATTAAAACGTCAAGAGCAATAAAAATCTGGTATTTAAAAGTGTTCATAATATATTGATCAAAGGAAGTTCTCCTGCTCTGAAGATTTTTGGAACAAGCCTAGTTGGGTCGCCCAATGTTTCTTTTTATTCAGATGATAAGACACAATTTATAAGAGATGCAAAACAGTAAAAACAGGCATAGTAGTAAAAGATATACCATCAAAGGAGCAGAAGCATAGTTAACAAGATGAGAGTTTTGTTCAAATGACAACTCACAGTCACATTTATTAAGAAGTAGATACCAGGAAACCGATTTAGACATATGCCGAATACTCTATAGAGTATTACGTATATGTCTGACACAACAAAGAAGTAAACCTATACCTCGATTTACACGATTTCGCTTTTACACGGTTTTCAAACTAAAAGTAAGTTAAGCGTATCTACCGTCTAAATCGAGGGATGCATACTTAACGCTCGATTTAGACGGTTTTTCTCGCCGAATCAATCTACCGTGTAAATTGGGAATTAGGTGTATTCCCATTTCATTATATAAGATTTTCCCAGTTTATAAAATAATTAAAAAATACTGGGAGTACAGCATTTTTCTGGACCTTGAGAAGGCATAAGACAGCAACGAAGATAAGTATTGTTGGATATAAAAAATATCTTTGTAGCGTTTTAAATAAAGAACGGGTCACTGTCCTCTAAGATACCACCTCAAAAATATGGCCATAATTGAAGATGACACGTGTGGATTCTGTCTAGAGGATTAATGAGACGGCATAACACATTCTGTGTCACTGTGAAGCACTGTTCCGGCAACGAAAGAAGCATCTTGATATGGTGCTCATTTCGCCAAAGGATGTTTTCAGTTTAGCGACCAAATGAAAGGGGCCTTAGAAGAACTTAATCAATCTCGCAATCTCCATTCCATAGCCCTTCGGAATAATAAATGATAATACGGGTATTTTATTTTCAAATTTAGAATTTTGTACTCTATTTAAGGGAATTATATAAAATTTCTCGGATATCTAATAGAATTAATTTTATGCAATCTGGTACACTTAGGTCGCAACATGCCCAAGATCAACAATTATAGGATGTTAAGGTTTGTATGCGCGGAAACCTCCGAAGGTACAAGGATGCATGAAAAACCATGCACACGGTAGTTTTACAATGTGAAAGTTTTACGGTAGTCAATTTTCATATCGTTAAATCAAGATTAAAGCTCTTCATAATCAGCGATTTTGATAATAAATCATAAATATTCATGTAGTGATAAAAGCATCAACCTTCATACGAAAAAATGTTATACCCTAAAATAGTGCCGTTCGAAATATATCTTAATAACAAAAAATGATAAAATAATGTTAAAATCTCTGCTAGTTCAACTATATGCACTTCTGCTGATTGATCTACACTGAATATCCGTTATGTTACTTCAACCTAAATTACATCTTTTCGCTGCAAATTTTTCTTATTAAGATAGGAAAGAAGTTCATTCATTGATGTGGTAATGAAGCGAGTAATAAATGAAAGTACATTATATCCATGAACGATTTGAATTGAATATGTCTGGTGTTTCTGGCAAAACGTATTCTTTTTAGTGTTAATCCAATGCAAGGGATAAATCTACAGGTATTTCTTAGCACGCCAGTAATAAAAAACAACACAAGTAAATAACATGAATTTATGCCAATTTCATCAATGATCAAACACTGAACACATAAAAACCTTACGACGACAACACAATTACAGAAACAAGTAATTACGGACAGAAAACCAATTCAAAATGAAAAAAGTCGAAAGTTTGTAAATGAAAAGAGTTTTCAGTAAAATTTTGATTGAATTTTTATCTTACGTGAGTCGTGCTGGGTCTTTTCCTCGGATATCATCAGGGCGGCATGTTCGATGCCCGAATTCATACTTTGTGGCTCCAAACTATTTACGCAGTTTAGCATACTCCTGAAATTCGCACACTCTACGATTATGTTTTATGTGTAGTTAAATTCATATTTACATATACATATATTTATTTAAAAATTGGTGTATTTAGCTTAAGGCGTATGTACAACAAGTACAGGGAGTGGCAAGTGTTTTCACAGTGAGGTATTTTGAAAATTTTGAATTTGTAGTTTTTCACTGTGAATCACTGTCCTTTTTGCATTATTTAAAAAGTGATATTTTCCAGGCTTCGACAGAAGAAGTGCTGTTAAGAGTGCTCTGGCAGCATATTTTGTTTAGGGTGCTACACTTGTGATTGAGTTGAGTGAGTGGTGGAAAGGACTGTACTTTGTACAGAGGGTAATTGGGAAATTATGGGTGCGTTTGAGAGAAGTTAATATGGATAAGTTAAAAGGAAACAAAAATAATAATGAGAGTAGAGTGAAGTAAAATATAAAAAGAAAGCAACATAACAGTAAAGAATATAAGAAGAATTTAGTTAAAAATCTCTAACGAATTTAATATAGATATTCGGTCTGTGATGCTTTCGCGATACCATTTTTCTACAACAAGCAAATGCACAAAATGTTTAAATAATTTTGCTTTTGATGTGGTTATGGTGAACTATTTAAAATCATATATATCGTTATTTAACCCATTTAAATAGTGGTGAAGCCGGAAACATAAAATACAAGAATCCTGAATACAATTACAGATTAGTTGACGTCAAAAACAAAATTAACAAAACCTTTCTCTTGGAGTCTTAATGACATGTATAAGTATCTAGAAATCCTCTGCCTTGGTCCTTCGAGCGGGATATCAATTTAACCTTAATTAGTGATATAGTTTTCTTCTAAATAGTAGCCACTCAGTCAAAGGTTACATTCGGAAGAATATTCCTGTTTTAAATCTCAGGGTCTTAAGAACCCTATAACCGCCTTTTTTTGTACAATTCTACGCTGCTGATTAAATTAGGCAATTATTTTAAAATAGGAACTATAAAGGGAGAAATGAATAGAATTAAAATCATGTTTACATAAATTAGTGTCTTCTAGCTACTTCAGGCGTACTTAATGGAGAAATCTTCAAACCTTTTTTTAATAAATTTTAATACATATTGGAAAAATATTTTATTATGGGGTTATAGGATAGTCATCCCGAAGGCTTTGAGTGATTCAGCTCTAAATGACTTACATTGCAGCCACGCAAGTATAGTTAAAAGCGTATTCTTCATATAGAGGTCATATTTGGACCAAGCCGTAGAGAATAAAATTAATAGTTGCAAATGATCATAAGTGTAAACCCGGCAAATTTCCTTTGGTTCCCTGGCTTTTAACTTCAGCACCATGGCAGCGTATCCACCTCAATTTTTGTGAACCCATTAATGGAAATTTTCTATTGGTAATAACAGATTCACATTCTAAGTGGCGTGGAGTTTTTAAGAAATGGCGGGAAGTTTTCGTTAGGTCTGGATTGCCAAAGAAGAATTAAAAATCAAAAGATCAATCCGCCTGGACACCGCACCACTAATGGTGCCGTGGAAAATCTTGTTAAAATTTTAAAGAGGTCAATCAAGTCTTCAGTTTAAAGCCAACAAAGAGAAACGTTTGGGTTTACACTTCAGCGACATTCTAACTCGCATTTATTTAAATATTATACGACAGAAGAATTATGTTCGGTAGGGACATTCGCATCCTTTTTCATTTGTTAAGACCCCCATCTGGGTAAAACATATTTCAATTAAACAGTCCAATGAAACAAAAATATTACAAAGGAAAACGAAAACGAAATTTTCAAAGAGCGATAACATTTGGGCGCGGATCTGCTCTAATGCAAAATGCAAATGGATAGCGGATAGAATACTTCAGGTTCACGGTCGAAATCATTTATTTACGAATTATTGAGTGGAAAAAGTATTAATATGCAGGATGATACGGAAAGGTGTGTTCCAAGATACGCCAAACGATTCTATAGGGCGTTCTAATCAACGATTGTTCTGATTGTTCTAACTCCTGTAATGGACATACCAGGCCATTGATACGGAGCTTTTTAGAAAGCACACGCCCTTAGCTTCCAAACCATATTTAATACTTCCCAAATCCACCCGCAACTGTGAGCACTAGTCACATTTTAATGTCCAACTTTCTAAAATTAAAGTAAAAAATTCAATATTTTATCCTTCGTCCTGCAAAATGGTCCCTCTGGAGGATTTGCTTTTTTTTCAAAAAAAGTCCTGTCTTTAAAACAAGAACACGTCGATATCTTCAACCGTTCAGAGGATATTATCATTAAAAGAGGATCAGATACCATCGACTCCTCGATGATCTTGTGCCATGCAGTCATCTATTTAAGGTGAAAGAATAGGGCCAATTTGGAGGCGATCTGTAGTGGGCGTTGCCTGGTGATTTCTACCCGTTGGATTTCTTCATTTTGACAATGAAAGAAGCACAACGGATGTATCAGGAAAGATAGAAAGACTGTGCGTAGAACGTTGGCTGAGACAGGATCCTTAAGTCATCGAATTGTTGATTGTGGCTAAGCATCCACAATATTGCCTTAAGAACTGGAATATCTCAGCCAACTATTCACAGCATTCTGTAATTCCATGGAATGTATCGTTATTATTTTCGGCCTGCTAAGTCCGAAGTTATTTAAATGATATCCACGGTTCCCTCTAGATTGGACCACTATCCGAGGGCCCTGGATCTCACGAGCGAGGCCCTGTGTTCTTCAGAACGGTGGACTCGTAGAACGCCTTTTACACTATTACAAAAGGAAATGAAAGGACTTTGAATAACACAATTTTTCTGAAAAGACAATACCTCTAGTCTAGAGGGATCATTTTGCAGGACGAAGGATAAAATATGGAATTTTTGGCTTTAATTTTGGAAAGTTGAATATTGTATTTAGTTCTCACAGTTACAGGTCGATTGAGGAGTATTGTTATCATTTGAGCGCTAAGGACGTGTGCTTTCCAACTAATCTTATGTCATTATCCTGCGATATCTTTTACAGAACTTAGAACATTTTAATCGAGAACAGCTCTTTCCAAAGACGGACAATTTTCAATTTAAAAAATTAGGGTGAAAAAGTGATTTAGATGGGGAGTCTCGGAACAACCGTTGATTACGACATCCCACAGAATCGATTAGCATATGTTGGAACACACATTTCCGTATCACCCTGCATATTTGCCCCGTAGATGCATATTAATTAACTAAAGCGGACAGTTTTTCACAGAGTTTTTGTTGTATAAGGTCCATCTCGGAACAGTAATGTCCAAACTCAATGTTTTTTTCCTGGTTGAGGAAAGCAATATTAGTAATGAGTTCCCCTTGTAGTGCAGAAGGTGCATTTCTCAGTGTGAAGCCAAGAACCATTTACTTATTTTCGCATTAAGCGTTCACACATTTCAATAGATTAAGATTAAGATCAGGCTCCCAAACCGGTATGCAGGACAAGTAACTGTTAGCAGGGTTAAACTAATTAAGAAGAAGAAAAAATAAAATTAGTTTGTTATATGAACACTTGGTATAGAATCACAAGACTACATAAAGACGATTTTTTAGTATCATTGATAAAGGAAATTATCTTCGTATCGTCGGTATAAATTAAAACACTGGAATACCTCAGAAGATGCACAATGTTGTCAAAAGAAAGAAAAAACTAAGGAGACCAAGATGACTACCCTGAGGTACTTCAGATGTGGCTTCTATGAGCCTAGACTGAAAATCGCGAATAAGCAGCTGAACAACTCTTTAGGCCACCATACAATAACCCTAGTTTTCTGTGAGTGTAAGAAATGTTTAGAGATATGCTATCGGGCTTGGTTTTTTAGCAAACTAGGTTACGTTGATAAACCAGTACTGAACTGTTCTTTCATTAACAAGCAGTACGCATTTAGATCAAAGAAGGATGCGACAGAATGGCCCCCGAGCATGGGCGTATCCAGGGGGGCAAGGGAGGGCAGCTTCCCCCCCTCCCCCTTTTCCAAAGTGGAAAAAATAAAACATAAAAAATTATAAACAATAAATTTCTGAAAAATTTATTAACAGGTTGATTGTGGGTATTTCAACACTTTAAAAGAAACTGATTACGAAATAGAGACACTCGCGTCATCTGTGAGTAGTCATTAGAACCACAACTTTAAAATTTCTCATAAGATTAGGTTATGCAACTCGCAATTCTTGCTGTTACACACCATCTGTGAGAAGTCATAAAAAATTCAATTCAACCTGTTCATGTATAATTAGATTGCGCATTGACTTCTTTATGTATCAGGCCGTGACATTCTACTTTGCGCTTGTGTGAAGTGCGAATCGCAGTTGTATTTACATTGTTTTTTATGGGAATTTGAAAAGTTATATCATTCAACTCGTCTTGGCGTCAAAAGTATAAGGCCTAGGAAAGAAAGAAAGGTATCATTGGAAACCCTGAAGCCTTAGCAAACTAATGATGTTAAAATATTTCGACCTTTTCTAATAAAAAATTAAAATTTTTTCAATCAAACACATCAGACCCAAACCTTTCCTAAAATTTCGTTCCATTTGCAACATTCATACCAAGCTTAGGTAGGGGAAGGGGAATTGTGATTCAAAATATGCTGTTTGAGGTACAGGAAGCGCCAGACATCATTCAAGTTTAAAAAAAGAGCGAATTTTTTCCCAGCCTTTAAATGGATTAGCCATTCTAAGCATTTACCGTCAATGGGTTTTCGCAAACAATGAACAATTAGTGGAAGCAGTAGTACGAAAATATGCAACTAATCATCGCAAACTATTATTCAAAAATTAACTTTTTTAAATAAATAGTGTTTTTTCTTTTGTTATTGTTTATTACTGTATGGCACGATGGACCCTCCTCCACCATGAAAGAGGTTAAATTTCAAGAACTGCCTCCTCTTCGGTTTTGAGCTGGATACGTCCTTGCCCCCGAGACCAATAACGTTCAGATATACATCTTTGGAAAGCTCTTTTAATGTAGTACAATAGTTACTATGAGTGGATAGCTACACACAACTTCTGTAGTATGGTCATGCCTTCCAAGAACGCTTCAATCCTCCAACAGCGTGTTTAAATGATAATTATTTTTGACGAATCCGATATTTAACTAAAACTAAACGATTTTTTTTAAATCGTCTTTAATGTATGTTGAATCAGCTCAACTGCTTGTCGCTTTGTTATTTTTTGTAATAAACCACGTTAAGAAGTGTAAAAACCATGCTTCTTTGTAATAAGCAACGGTTTTGGTAGATGATCACTTTAATATTCTTGGAATAACAATTACATTGATTTTTTCGTCATAATTGTAATACATTAAAAGAGCTTTCCAATAACGTATAGCTGACCGTAATTGGTGGGTGGGGCTAGGTTTCATACATTTTTGCCCATCCTCCTTTGAATTCACGAATTTGAACAGTAGTAAACATATTGAAAAAGTTTAAGAAAAAATAAAACTAAAAGTCCATTAAAGAACACATTTTCTCAATACAGATTATAATAAGCTTTTCAAGGATACCAAGCAAGTCTCCGATCAAAGCCTAGCAACCGAACAAATCAATGAGCGAACAGAAATTCGATATTTTGATATTTATTTGGCCGTGACAAAAATACAGTAAGTAGAGACCTATTTAAAGAATACTTGACAAACAAAAGTAATAAAGAGGACATTTCAAAAATGGAAATACTTTAAAAATGAATATGTCACTACACCTACATACCCTTCCTTTATTTTGGGAAAAAAACCTTTTCATTCTGATTTTCTTTGTATTTTGAGCATAATAGTATATGTTTTGTGTGATTTTATTTTTGTGTTTTTTTTTTGGCATAATAACTTTTGACAGGTCCTTCCGAAATGAATACATATTTGTGTATATGTGATTAGGTGTCCAGTTTCCGGATGCATAATAGCTTTCGGCACATACTTGTACGAGATATATAGTCCTCTTCTACCTCTTGTTTAGGTTTCTAGCAATTTATTTCCAATGGGATACTTTTAATTTGATGTCTTCTACTAATTCTCTAACCTTCGAGAGTTAGCATTCTATTTTGTAAATAAGAAAAGAGGTAAAATCGTTGAATTTTGTTTATATTATTTTTTGCAAAAATAGTACTAATAACTTTTATAACACAACAAATGTATTTTCGTAATGTAAGTAGGCAAGCATTAAAAGTATGGATACACGAGTATATATTTCTTAACTAAGAAAAAAAAGAAGAGTACAAACGTCTTAGTATTCAGGACATTGTTTGAAAGTCCCACATCAGAAGCATCAGTAGAAAAATACAAAAATCTCTGTACATTTTGATCTTAAACTAGTAATAAAAATTAATATGAAAAATAAAGAGTTAAGTGTGGCGTTGATGCTCATAAGCCAGTTCATATGTGAGTTACATTTTTGTTTTTTCTTCTACATTGACTTGAACATCAAGCTTTGGAGCGCTTTGACCCGCTGGGCTTTCAGATCTAAATAAAAGAAAATAGAAACAAAATAATCGATAAGTGAAAAAAATAGAATTACTAAAAAGCAAAAACAATAAATAATCGAAATGAAATAAAAGTAAAAAACTAAAAATGTTGCTTAATATGTTCATTTTACGTGGAAGGCTTTGAGAAACATCCAAAGAATTTGAGTGAGGAACAAGTTAAAGCCTTCATGCAGTAGTGTTAACCTGAGTACATGAACAGTTCTCTAGTTAAATTTGGAATTGAACGAACCGAAAAATCAAGCGAAAGACTTAATGGAGGTCATACTAAATTCCACTAGAAAGGCAACTAACTGGAGTATAGTGAACGGTCTTCATGCAACTTACCCGTATAGTCTACTGTCTCGTAGTGTCCTTCTGTGGTTACACAAAGTTTTTATATTGTTTTCGTTTTTTTTTTATTTTTTTTTGTAAGGAAATTAAAATTGCTTAACGTACGAAATTAAATAAATTTTGAAATTTATTACAAAACTAAATTAATTGGAATCTTTGCTGGATGGAGAAGGATGGGAATTTTTCATAACGAAATTGGTAATGTTTTTTTTTTCACTTTTTGTTATTATTATTCCTGGTTTTGATTTTAATTCCTTTTAGTGGGAAATTTACTATTTTGTATTTCCCCTACTCTATGTATGTATATGTGTATATCTTCAGAATTTGTGTTGGCAAATTTCTCGTTTGTATATCTCAACGTGACTATTTCTTATAAGGAGCAAGTTTTTCATACCTGATATATCTATACATATATATTTTTTGGATCATTCTTTTAATGATTAAAGTACAACATACAGCAGTTACTTATTGAGCAACAAAACAATTTAAAAAAAAATTTAACAAAGAGAAAACAGCAATACGTAGATAATATAGTACTAGTATGAAAACAGTAAATGGACCGCAGATTGAGACTCAGAGAAATTACCTGGTAACATTGCGAAAGAGCCTGTCGAACACCTTTAGAGAACTGGGCCGCCGACAATTTAACGAAGAGCATTTCTACTAGGTATGATCTGCACAAAGTAAGAAAGTTAGACGAATCTAGGTTGGAATCTGGACAACAAAAGATCACAATATCGAGTCGCATGCAAAAAGTGTATACACTGAATGAGATACCTCAGTTGTTTGTTGTAAATAAAAGAGTAAAACGCGAGCAGGGCTTTAAGAGTTCTAGTTCTCTTTAATATATTACAGTATCCTTAAATCTTGCCTGAGTTTTTTGAGAGGTATTTTTGTTTCATACCGCTGTTGTTTTGCTTGGAAAACAAAAACAACAGGTTGGATGCAATGCATGCGACACAAGCGCTACGTTCACTCACAGTTTTTAATGAGTGAAGGACGCGGTTTTTTCGTTTTTGATCGTTTGCATACATCTTTTTCGATATTTTTGTGTTGCGTTTTGATATGGCATTTTATGTTGTGTTGAAGATGATTTTTATAAGTTCAATGTTGTTAATGGATATAATGTTTTTTCCTTCCTTTTTTCTGCCCCTTTCCTGTGATCCTTCCCTCCTTTTCTATCCTTCTCGCCTTCGGTACGATTCCCTTTTGTTTATGGGCCTCGGAGGTGGCGATAGTTCTTCTGTTGAACCCACCCCACTCTCGCCGCAATGTGCCGGCCCCGGCCGCCATATGCTCCTCCGTCTCTGGGATTGTACGAGATCCGAAACGGCTGGATCGGTTCTGGAATTTCCGGGGTAGCTCTCACGGGGCGTCCAATATGGATTCTCGCCTATCATTGCTGAGTGAGCGTCTTACCCGGTTCCTGGGAGTCTCGTAGCAGGCTCATTTTTAGGGAAGAGGATTGGACACCGCAAGGTGTCATCATACTGCCTCCTTCATTCTGCGTCTTTTCCAATTTTTTCTTCCCTTTCTCCCATCCTGTTTTGACATGAAATCTTTTGCTTATGGACGGAGGATTATGGACCCATGACATTACCCCGAGCCGTATTATCACGCCCATGCCTCTGGTCAACTAGGCCGGGCCGGGCCTGAGGGTACCTTTCATAGGAGATGTTGCTGCATATCTTCGCGTATCACTAGGGTGAGGATGGTAGGGGATCTACGCGGGAGTGAGGGCTCCTTCAGGTGTTCGTAAGCCTCTCATTAGAATTGAGCATGGTGTGCGAACGATGCTCTCACGTCTTCAAGCACACTGCAACGCAAAAGGGAAGATAATTGGAAGAATGTTGTTTTCAGCTATGTGACTGTAAAATGTTGTACTCATAGAACATCGGCCAAGTTCCTTGTCACGACTTTCTTACATAAAGATTATAAGTAATAGGCGGCTAAATATAATTTTTTTTGTACACATAAATTTACAGAGAATGACGCGAAAAGGATTTATTTTATGAAAAACTGAAAGGAGTAGATAATAATGTACGCTGGTATGATTTTAAGATAAAGAGGTTACACACGGACTGGTCAGAAGTACCGTCGGGAGCATACTGCGGTCCCCGCGTTCCAATTTACGTACCCCAAATTTCGGGATAAGTTGGACTCCCTGCCAAACTCGACTGGACTACCGCCCACCCACTACAGATAGTGTATGCTCGGCGTCGTCTGTGCCAACGCCGCAATATAGGCACTTCAGTGAGTCAGCCTTGCCAACCTTATGGAGCTAGTGCCGCAAGCACAACTCCAAAGCGTCAGTTACTTGCAGACTTGCAACATTTAGTTTACTCGTCATTAGACCCCAAAAACTACAGGTAGGAATGCAAGATAGAATGCATTCTCCAGACATTTTAGATATGACACTTCCTAGAGGACCACACTAAAATTTGGACCATTCTCCCTGGAGTTCAAACTGGATTTGTTTAAAATTAATTCCTTAAAATTTAAGTATAAATATGCAAAATATCACCTTATAAGTAAATAGTCACATTGAGATTAAAGTCGAAGAACAATTGCACAGTATTATAGTAATTTTAACCTACCTTCCATTACTGTGTCTGAAAAGCCCCAGAATTTCTTCGAACGTTTTATTTTTGGTCTCAGGAACCCTTTTGTATGTGAATATCCAAAAAATGGCTAGAAATACGCTAAATGGCAAAAATGTATAATTCTCCAATGCAGTCTGAAAAATATAAAACGCTCATTTTATTTCGATCATAAAACTCATAATTTTTTTGTATGTTTCATAAATGTTTGAATTTTACCTTCAAACTTGGGAAACCAATTCCAACAACAAAGTTTGCCATCCAATTGACTAAAACAGCTATGGCCATAGCACTTGGTCGTGGACCCTGCGAGAATAGTTCGGCTGTTATCATCCACGGTATTGAACCTGGTCCAACGGCGAAAAACACTACAAAGGCTAATGTTGATACCACTGATAGATAGGACATCCAGTCGATCATTTCCTGCACATAACCAAAAAACTCCTATACAAAACGTGTAATAACCGGTTCTCGAATTTGGAGGCTTTTATTTTTTATTTTATTTTTTTGCTTCTCTTTGTAATTTTTTATTTTTTATCTTTCTTCTTCTTGATGTTTTAATTTTTTCAAAATAAATTTCGATTAAATTAAAAAACCAAAGGATAAAACAAATGTGTGAATTCCATGTTATTTGTATTAGCACGTTGACTGCCACGACTACCACAAAGCTTTCGTGAGAGAGTTACGTGTTAAAAGAGAGCTTTCAAATGGTGGTCACTGGTGACCGCCATGGCAGTCAACGTGTTAACAAAGAATTTTAACAAAACTTTGGAGTTAGTGATTTACTAATTCTGCTTCTTGACTGTTAATAAATTTTTATTTCTGGATACAAACACTTATACTGATCATAAATTTTTAAGTTAATCACAATTTTTATCGTTATTTTTTTATGGATATATGTGTCATGTATTGGTATAAGTACGGTATACTGCGAGCACCAGCGACATCTATTAGCTAACTTTGCACTTGGAACTTATTAACATAAAGATAGTGAATAGGTTGTATTTAGAGGGGAAACTATAGAATATGAATTACGTAGATATACTATGTACAAGCTGAAGGATTATGGCACTAAATTCTCTTTTAGGCTGGTTGAGTGTAAATTCATTTTTGTACGTGTTAGTAGGAATTGGTATAGTGAAAGATTAGTGATTTATTAAGCGAATTACTACAGTGAAAGCGATTTTTATTGTAGTTTTGTAATTGCATGAATTAATGAAATAGTAAACTTAACTAGTGTGTGAGAAGATTTATGTTTCTTTGCAAACTAAAGTGATTATAGTAAAAACTTAAAAGCTGTAGTAAAGGACGAATTAAGACAATTTCTAATTAGCCCGCCAGCCCGAGTCTTAGAAATTTGTTATGATTTATCTGTGGATTAAGTAGAGTTAAGAAATAGGTGACATTCAATCAAAATTCCTGGAATCCAGCTGTAGACAACGCTGGATTCATTTCACCAACAAAAATAAAACTACCTCAGAGAGGGTGAGAGGTCATAGGACAACGCCGAGTTTAGAGCAGGTACTAAGCTCGAATTTCTTGCAGTAAAGCCCTTTCCTTAGTCACTGAAGGGAATGTGATCTTGTCCGGATCGTGTCCTCTCAGTGGATTACTGCAGCAGAAAGACTAAAAAGACCGCTTACAAGACGAGTACCAGTCTAAGAAGTACCTCTAGCTCCTTCAACGAGAAAGAACTTGGGACAGGACTCTACGAGGCGTTTGTCTTTGGGACTTTTGGTGTCGGATAAAAGGAAACTGCATTTACAAAGACGCTTCCCAATAGGACGGGAAAGCCAGCAGATAAAGTACCCAAGCTACTCTTGGGGTATTTTCAAAATAAATTGTTTGCACACATAAATTTTATTTTCCAGGGGAAATATTTTTCGCATATATTTCGCCGCTCCACATCAATCGCCAAGTGGAGGCGACGCTTTCATTATTAAATTCTGCACTGAATGCCGCCTGGTTTGTTTTCAAGAAATGGTCCTTCAAACTTCTAAGCTAGCAAATGCTAAGGCAAATATATAGTGGCGCGGGCACTATTTACTTAACATAAATACTATAAAAACTTCTATGAGCGGATACATTTTGAGACTTATCTCCCGGTTTTCTATAAAAATTAATATATGAGGAGCTGGCGAACAAAACCATACTTGTCACTTAATTGTTTTTTTACAGGAGAGGTCAAAATCGAAAATAAGCAAATAGAGATCAGGTAGAATTGTATCGGACAAGTCCGATTCTGTTTGAAAATGTAGTTTTTAACAATTATTTTGAGAGGTTTAGTGCCGCTTTTGATGGATAATATTTTTCGGAGGCAAATAAAAGTGAACTTGAGGAGCCAGAAAAAATAAAAAAAAATTTTGACGTAGTGTGGACAAGTCCGGTTTTGTTCGCCAGCTCCTCATATATTCATAAAACTGAATACATGCTTCCAGTTGACATTTAGCGGACATGTATGGAGGATGTTATCAAATATAATGTTTATATATATCTAGATATATATATATTTTTTATTTTACTAAGACTATTTGGCCTTGCAGAATGGGCGGAACCCCTCGAACTTCCCCTTCGATACGTGTATGATCCGTGATTGCTTGATCCTATAAAAAACGATGCAGAGAGTTCCGCTGTTCACACAACAAATTCAGCGGAGACAGGGAAGACTGTAGTGTGTTTTTGCAGAGAAAAATGTAGTGTGTATGGACCTATAGTCCTTTATTACGCGTACCTATGGGAACAAATGACGGAGTAGCAAGATCCAGCATCAATCACAACTGCATTAGTAAATTGTTAAATGTTGAGTAGTTTCTTTAAATCACTTTCAATAATAACCTTAGTTTACTTTATTCTAATTTTTGCAATTGCAAAAATTGCAATATTGCAAAACATATTTCATATCGACCGACTAGCTGGCATTTAGGAATATATTTAAAAAAAATACTTTCAAGCTGTGCTAAGTGACAAGTCATAAGCCGGTGACATCAGATATCAACGTTCAGGAGAAATTGCGTAACGTTGGTTGCTTTACGCCTCTATCTTTATTTTATTTTCATTGTTTTGATAAAATTTCTCGTCTGTTTCTTGTTTATGACTTCCGGAACAGAATCCCCATCGGCACCTTCTTTATTCGACCCCTTGGCCTAACTTTCCCTTTACTTTTTTATTTTCTCCTAAAACCTGGGTATATCATAATAAGGTGGGTATCATTAAACCTTTGACTACGGCAATGACATATCGAAACCAGTTGCCTGTAAAAATATTCTTCCAGCATAAAGATATTTAATAATGTTCTTTATTGTGCTAAAATAAAAACTGCTCTTATGAATGTTTTTAGAACTAATATTACGTTGATGAAATTTTATAAAATTGGGACAGAATTTGCTCGAAAGTTAATTTTTAATTCGAGGACTGCAATGATAGTCATAGCTTTTATTTTATTTCAGTTTAGTTTTATTTATTTTACATTTGGCTTCGGTAGAGATATTTTAAGGGTTATTTTGTTAAAATTCTTAGATTTTAATGTATTAAACAAAACATTTGCTTACATAAAGTGAAAATTGATTAAGAAAAAGAAAAATGTTCAAAAGATTAAGTGATTTCAGACGTGTTTGCAAAAGCTCGCGGTGTAGCTCAATTTCTTTGGACAAGTGATAGCCTTGTGTAATGATAAAAAATACGCAAAACAAATCAATAAATGTATTTACAACTGAAGTAACCAAACAATTAAAAGAAAGGTTTTATTTAACTCTATTTATATTTCACTTTTCACCCAGTGCATAAAAATTGTGCACATTTCAGATCACTCACTCCCAACTAGACCTAAAGTAAACTGGTAACAATGTTTTTTGTAATTTTTAATAAAATTGATGTGTAATTGTTCATCAGTACACATAAAGTTTAGATTCTCTATGGACAATCTGTATTGGCACTATTAATGAAATTTATGAGGAACAAAAACGAATAAACTGGTTCCATATGCCAAGAAAGAAAAATATCTAAAAGAAAATGTTTAAAAAAATGTAAAGAAAATTTATTTACAAGAATCGCATCATTTGAAAATTGTTAAAATCCTTCGCCCAAATCTTTAATAATTTGGTTAGTTTCCTTGTTTGTGTTAGCAATAGCATTTTATATGTTTGTTTTGTATTCTCAAACGCAGGGGTTAAAAGCCTGACAAATCGAGAATTATTTCACAAAACAGGGGCAGAGACAAGTGAATAAATGAGTTAACACTGATATTATTGAGATAACCAATAAATTAGACTAATGCAAAATCGCAAGAAGACAACTTGGTCCACTGCTACATGAATTTATTTTGTTGGGATAATTCATTTATTCACAACCTTAACCTAAGAAAGAAGAACAAAACAAAACCATAAAGCGGGGAAATAATATGAACCAAATACCACGAAGCATTAAAGCGTTCAAGCTCAAAGAGTGCATGTGTAATATAATTAAAAATAGTAGGAAAACTGCAATTTTTGAAAAAAACAGTCGATTTTTCAAAAAATGAAATGAAAAGTTCACTACTTTCACAACAATATTAACGCAAAAATGTTAATCTATATATATATATATGTTGCTAGTCAAAAATTGCACCTTATTTTATCTAAAATCCATAAAAAGTTTATTTACATAAATTAATAAGCAGGCTAATTTGGTACTTACGAACTAGATTGGCAAAATATACATAAATTGTAACTAGAATCATAATGGTAATTTCCCACTACTGCGTTCTTACAAAAAATAAAGAAATTAAAAATATTGAAGGGGTTGGCAAGACCTTAACCGTGGTAAAGGAGTTTGCTGAAAAGTCTATATAGCGAATAAGATTGCCATTAGTTCGTTAATCAGACCGATGTGAAATAACTCAAGTTTCAGAGTAGCGCACCGTAAATGTTTTTCTATTCATCAATATCTATTATTGCTGATAACGTTTTATTTTATAAATAAATAGAACACTCCACTACTACATGAGACATATTTCTTCGTAGCATAATGCTTCCCTGGTGAACTATATCACAACCAAGAGGGATACAAACAATGACTACATCCTGGTTGTTTTCTACGATCACTGCACTTAAAAGGTTCCGCTCTGTTCAACGAGTATCACTCCCACTTAAACGACGTGTTGGCAGCGAGGATAATACCGGTAATGGTAATGGCGATGTTGCCATCATCGCTTCTATCAACTCCGTTTTCAATGCGATATCTCAAACGTGACATTTTCCGCATGACCTTGATCAACACCTTGAACGGAAATAACTACCTGAAGTGGAGCAGAGCGATAAATAAATTGAATTTGAAGAAGACAAATCTGTCTACCCATAGACTTTGACTGCCCTGTGCTCCAGAAGCAGAATTTATGAATAATTCCAACCATTAAGAGATAAAGCGACCGATAGACTTTTATTGTTATTTTCTGCATTTTCTGGGCTCTCTAAAATTGTAGATATAAAATAGCATGCAAGTGCTTCCACAAGGTCCATCAATGTCACCAGGTTGCATTGATACAATCTATTTAAGGGCAGGTCCCACAAGATTAACAGGTTCGCCGCCAATCATGCAGATACGCGTGAAACTTTTAAGCTCTCTCTTATTAAATGTATTTTTGCATATATTTTTCTCTTGAAAGCTTTCTCACTAAAGGTGGCAGTGAATCAATAAGAATGTTAACATATAAGCTCATAGTCATTCCTCCGGGAATTCTTAACCCCCGGTGAGATTAAATCCTCTTCGACAATAGAACTCCTTGCTTTCATAAAGAAGGCAGATAGTCTATTGCAGTAATAGGAGGCTTGGCAATAGATAGATCTTTTTAGTGTCTGACTTTGGTCTACCTCCCTATAGTAAAAAACAAAAGCTCATAGTTCTTGGGAAATCCACACCGATAATGCATTACGATCTCTAGTCTCGTGGTCCCCAAGTTCTATGCAGCAAAGCCGAAAATTTGGTTGTAGAAACCAAACCTCCTGGGGTGATTTTTATCACTTTTTTTTTTAATTGAAGACGTAAAGGCAGAAACACAATTCCAGCTTTTCCGCTAGCTTGAGCTTTGAACTAATATAAACCAAATGCGGCAACACAAAATTGTAACTTTAGCTTTTCAGCTAGCTTTAAGCTGGTTACAGCTTTGCTCAAAGTTGAAAATTTCAGCCGGCGGGTGTCATTGTAACTTCTTCTTACAAATTTTTTTTTGTGTATATTTCTTCTCATTAATTTTTTCTTGTGTTTGTATATCTCAAAGAGTAGTAAAAGGCATGAAAACTTTTGAATTTCATCCATTTCAAATCTTTTTGCTTGCACAAAATTCCCGCTGCACTTAATAAATGTCAATTACAAGCTGCTAATTTGTTTCAGAGAGCTTTTTCGTCAGCGATAAAGCTGCAAGCTGGCAGAAAGCTGGCTGAAAAAGCTGGAATTGTGTTTCTGCCTTAACGCGAATAACGTTGCAAGTACAAGAAAATCTTCAGTTGAATTTCGGAAAGCTTACGCTTTTTGTGTGGGAATAGCAACATTAATTTAAATTCCGTTATCAACATTATATTTTAACATTTCGTAAAAGTACAATGTTGTTGAGGTAATTTGTGAGTAATTTAAATGAATGCTGCTATTCTTGCAAAAAAGGTGAAGGCTTTCGAAATCTCAGCTGAAAGCCTTCTTGGATATACAACGTTATTCGCCTTACGTATTCAATTATAGAAAATTGATCTAATTTAATATTTAAGTTAAGTATGTCAAATTACATGCACGGGCCATGCATTATCGGAATATAAAAAGCAATATTTGATAACTTTAAAATTGCAAAATGGATTTTGCTACAGCCTGTGGTGGGCATCCAAAACTATACAGTTTATAAAAACACTCGTGTACATAAAAGAAATTCTCACTCCTACTGAATCGGAATTTTGATCTAAATGCCGGCATTTTGAGGTGACAGTAAATTTTATTTTTTAGATATAATAGCAACAATACTGCAATATTTTACCTTAATTTTCAAACTCGAAAATTCGATGAGGCTTAGCTCGAATCTTGTATCATAGTAACTTTGATTTTATAAAAATCTTTAAGGAAACATTAGATATACTTCACATTTGACGGGAAACTTAGATATGTATATTTTTAACAAAAGTAAAGCTACCATGATATAAGATTTGAACTAAGCACCATCGAGTTTATCGGTCTACCAGTCTCCATTAGGGAATGGAGAACTAAGTAGGCTATATCTTAATCCTCCAGCAGACCTGCAAAATATATGAGTCGCTGTGTCACCCTCTATCGAATAGAATTTACTAATTTGCAGTGTTCAGTCCAGAAATAGCATTAAATAGCATTAGCCAGCATAAGAGAGAATTCTCGAGTGGGAAAGAATAGATGGATGCATCATTATTGTAATTTGTGAAAACTAGAGGACCAAGAACGCTTTCCTGTAGTACATCAGATGTGGCTCTTAACTTTTCGGAGAGTACACGACGGAACTGGGCTCGTTGAGTACGACCATGTACGACTACATGGTAAAGACGAAATCCATTTGACAAGACAGGTAGGAAAATAAAGAACAGGAAATGGAATGTTACTGCGAATGACAAGTGCTCTGGGAGTAAATTTTTGCACAATAGAACCGGTGGGCTAAATATCAAAAGAGAACATAATGGAGAACAAGTCATTTAGAATAGGAATCTTGAATGATGCGGTGAACGTCCAACTGATGCCAATCTGAGCGGTGTCAAGCAATCCCACCTGGATAAGAACCAACGCGTGAAGAAATGAGATGGTTCCGGGTTTCTGCGAAAACTCTAGAGACGAACAAGTAACATTGACGTCTAGCAGCCCCAAAGCAATAAAGTTCAAGCTTCTAAGCACACAGGCGTCAGAAGCGCCGGTATTAGTGGAAGAAGACGGCGTGTTATTAGAGGCAGGCAGTGATAAGTTCAACAGAAAAGCGTCGCTATCAGTTCTTGAAGCTGGATGAGAAGAAAAGTCAAACCATGCCTGTGGCGAACTGCCCTCTTGCAACGGCATCGAACGTACGAAGATGAATCTGAGATGGGAATGTTGACTAGTCGGTCCTTAGGCTGTTAAGATAAAGAATTTTCCGAAGTACATTGGGATGTCGCCCCAGGTGTAGTGGCCGAACAGTCTTCAACAGATAAAGAGCCGGCAGAAAGTTCTGAAAAGTAGGAGGAAATATTACGTTGCGTTAGACTTTTAATATCTGAGACAATGGTGTTGATCAGCTCGAAATCAGTTGAAGTCCATGTTGAAGTCCATGTTCTAAGCTCGCTCCTGACCTGCCTCACAGTTGTCTTGATATCCTCCAACGAAGGTAAAATAGGTGCAACATCAGTGCTCAAGAGTGATGCAGAAAGACAATTTACATCAGAGCAAAACTTATGAGACTGCTCAATCAATCCATTCGAGTTGTAGACAAGAGTCCCAGCCATATGCGAAAGTTAGTCAAGTTTTTCATTCACACTGTTAAAATCGTTAGTTAGGAGTTGAAGGTTAGCCTTAAACAAATATCATGAAAAGCAAAAAGTCATTCGATCTGTTCAGGTGTACGCCAGGATAGAAATCCAAAAACTACACAAAAGTTTCTAACATGTTGGATGTCATAATTAGCATAAAAGTTTTCGTGAGGAAATTACGTGTTAAAATGTATTTTTCCTGAGAGAGCTTTTAACGATATTTAACGTGTTATCTTTATAAAATCTGACAAGATTCCAAGCTTTGTAAAAGAGAAAAAGAGATTTTTGATATTGACCATTATTTACTCGAAGTAGATATAAGCTTTGAAGGGTGTTATAAGTAGGGAATAGTATAAAGATAGAAATTATATAAGTTTTTGCGGCAATGATGAATTGGACTGGATGATTCCAAAGTAGAAAAGTCTCTGCAGACTTGCCAAACTGCGGGTAGTTGGGATATCTGATCATTTTCTATAGTCTCCCGGTGCAAATGTTGTAATGGATTTTGTTATTGAAATCTTCGAGTTTTGTTTTAAATTCAGTTTCATATAAAATTCCATAGACAATAAAATTTTAGATAGTGAGAATGAATGAAATGTGGAATTAAATCAGAGAAAGCAATTATATAATTGTGATGTGGAGCTTTATGAGATCTGCCTTCACTTCATTGTTACAATGGAAATCACATCCAGTCGCATTGTCACTAGAAGTAGAGCAGCAATTAGGGTAAATGTAACATTTCACTTCAGAAATCCCTGTCTAGGCGTCAAGAAGACAATCACAAGTATTGAGAGAAGAAAATGGGGATAAAAACTTAATTTTAGAAACAATCATTAAATTATGCATTTCCTGACTTAAGTGAGACTGTGAGAGCATTACCATTACGAATTAAAATAAATAATTGCATTCAATACAAAACTAATGGAGCTAGATACAAACCCATTATGTCCACACAATCTTTATATTTTCCTTGTGTAGTAGAATAAGAGTTCTGTGAGCATAAATTGTATACTTGCCTTGATTAAAAATGATATTGTAATGAATATCGAGAATATAAACATGCCACCTAAGCCGTACAGGTGGAGAGTTCTTCGACCCGTTCGATCCATAAGTGGTATAGAAACTAAAGTCATTACAACCTGAAATAGATTAAAATTTTCAAATACTGATTTCTGCATTGAAATGTGAGAAAAGAAGTACCATAATAGCACCGATGCCGATAGTGGCAAATTTTGCGCTCTCCTCCGTCAGACCGGAACTCATAAAAAGCGACGTTGAATAATAAAATACCGCGTTAATACCGCTAAACTGTTGACTAAGTTGCATAACAATTCCGATTATGAGTGGGGCCCTAAGTGTTGGGGAGCAAATCAACTCCATAGTTGATATATGGCTTTCAGCCTGTTGTGCTCTTTCTTCTGCGCGCATTTCTTCGATATCTTCCTCTACTTGATTTGATGCTCGCAGCCTCCGAAGAGCTAGATATATGTATGTTGTTTATATTTTAAATTGATACAAACTTCATATTAAAAGGTTATTACCTCTCCGTGCTTCTTCTTCCCATTGTTTTGTTATAAGAAGATACCTAGGGGATTCGGGACAAACCGGAAGCAATATTAATTGTAAAATAGCTGGACATATGGCTAGGCCAAGTAATACAGGCCAACCTTCATTTGTTCCTAAAATTTGCTCGATTCCCAACACTTGGGATAATAGTAAACCTACAGTCACAGCCAATTGATTAACAGTACCTAGTCCACCTCTGAGATTTAATGGGGCTATTTCAGAGATGTACATTGGTACTAAAGATGTATTTAAACCTGCGAAAAGATATATGGTAGAAAACCAAAATTTTCGATTCATCTTTCATTACTTACCGCAATTAACTCCTATAATAAATCTTCCGAGGAATAACATTTCGTAGGAATGACTCACTTTCGTAAAGCCCATTAAGCAAGCACCTGATATACCCAGAATATTATTTAACAGCAGACCACCTTTCCTGAAATTAAAGATATTATTTTTAGCAGGTTTTTAGCAATGCTACGCGACATTACGACTTAATACCTTGTTCAGCACTTTTTATTATGAAAAAAATTACGAATTAGTCGAAAAAATTTTGATATGCTAATAATTTGTATTTATGGGTAATATTCCTAACCATCTTAATTTTATTTTGTTTTGTCACTAGCTGTATAAATAGGAGGTTATGTTAGTTATTAGGGAAGGCAGAAGGGGAAGCTGGGTGGTTAAGGATTCTATTTTGTTTCGTTCGAAAATAGTTTTTAGAAACCCTAGAAATTGCCCTTAACACAAATGTACTGCACTTCATCTTGGCCTCGGATATTTTCATTCCCATAAAGTTATTTAGGAAGGACGATCCAAAGGTCATTCAGCATGTTTACACATATTCTTTAGAAGAATGAATTTGAATTTATTACTTCAAATATGAAAAATTTAAATTAAACACCATATAAATACAACGTATACCTAATGGCAGAAAAGTAAAAAGAAGAATTATAAAATCATACCGTTATTATTACTACTCCTCATAAATATGCACAAAAAAATGTAGGTTGAATGTTACTAGGAAGTGAACTCTAAATGAAAGGATGGAATAAAAAGTGGGCGTCCACCAATTAGAGAATTAAGTCTAGATACAATTAAAAGACCGCGTTGTGGAGATGGACATAGTTGAGGATGGGATGGGTGCAGATGATCAAGCGTTCTTCCGCCGACGTCAGAAGCATCTTGATATGGTGTTCATTTCCCTTAGCAATATTTCGAGTTTAGCGTCCAAAGATTATACTAAAAATCTTGATAGTGATCCTACACAAATTCACATTTCCCAGCGCTTAAGAAAAATATAAAAATAAAAAAGGTAAAAAACCAAATAAAACGGTTCGCAACTATAAATAAGTTTGCGAGGGAAAACACAATAGAAGTACCTCAAGTGCCCCACTGTTGTGTACGATATCGAGCAATTAAATGGGTCATAAAATAAATAAAATAAATTAACTATAAAGTCCCTGAAAGTAATCCAAAATCCATGGCAATATCAAACATACGCAATCTGATATTGCCATAAATCAAGGCATACAAAGTTGCGCATTCCCACTTGATATAATATATCAAGTAAAAAAATGGAATGCGCAACCAAAAATATTGCAACAAAATCCGATCTAACATACTTTGTTGAATCCTTCGTGCAATCCGCAGCATGAAATTAGATTCATACTGCCATAAAAAGTAAAAATGAACGTAAAAATCATTCGCTCGCTGTTGGATTAAAATCCAATAATAAAGTGCAGCGTCAGCGGTTTCAACGCGATAAACCTTTCGCCTGAGACCTTGACGCTGCCCAGCGAAAAACATTCAAGAGAGTTTTGGTTGGTGGAATCTGTTGGAGTGGTTTCCAAAAATTGGAGGTCGTGTCGAGGAATAGTGCCAGTTCTGAAATAATATCTTTTTAGAAAGTTCTAAGTGAAATAGTGTGACTACGGATATTTCAAGTAAAATAGTGTAATTTAGCTTTGATAGAGAGTGCCACGTCATTGTTTCCACCGGGTTTTCACAGCTGAAATAAATATTTGACACCACGACAGTACTAACATCCGAAAACACATGGCCAAAACAATGTAAGCCATAGACAAATCTAATACAATCATTGAAAGCAATACGGATCCTATTTGAGCATACAGAATGCAGACATGAAAAGAAGTAAGACCCACATAGAAAAAGAGCTCTTCCGATCTAGAAAAAAACTTCGTACAAGCGCCAAGTCAGTGGATAGTGGATAAAATCGATGCCGATAACCGTCGACGTCTTGAAGTAGACTAAACTTTATTAAGATAAGCATAGGCCTGGTTCACAGCAGGTGTTTTTGCTGCTGAGAAAAAACATGTGCATTCCTCAATTTATCAAAGCACCATTGAACTAAACGACAGCTTCACGAAACTCAGAACGTAATAAAATCATATAACAGATTTTTGTTGCAATCATTAGCAACTGACCACAGATAAATTATAGCCAAAGAAGTAGGAGCATTTATAAATAATTGGACGTCAGCAGCATAAATGTAAATATAAGAATGGAAAATAACACGGGAAGGTCATTTATAGATATAAAAAACAAAGGGGGGTCGAGAATGGAGCCCTGAGGTAGCCCAGAAAATAAATTAGATACGAAATTCGACACTGTAAGAAGCTTCCTATAAGTTTCAGAACAAAACTATCTAAACGGGACCGGAATGATAACTTATCCAGAAGAATAGAGTGACTCAAGCTATTAAAAGCACAAGGATGTCAAACAGGATATCTTATTGTGATCTACAGCAGACCGAATATGAGATATAAGGGCTATCTTTCAGGAGTGCTGGCGAAGAAAACCCGACTGCCAGCTGGATAGGATGGAGATACGATTTAGATCAATTAACTGTTCACTTACAAGCTTCTGAAAGGTCTTCGAAAAGAAAGACAAAGTAGTTGAAAGACGAAAATCAGAAACACTATACGGACTAGAGAACCTAGAAGTCGGGGCAATAAGCATGTGCTTCCAAATAGTAGTAAAATAAGAGATACAGAAAACAGATATAAATATATGGACTATGGTGTCTAATGTGAGGGGTAACAACAGTTCGTAATTCAGAAGGATAAACATAGCAAGTGAAATCTTCTGCTAGTGAAAGGCAGGGAAGCAAGTTAGGATACTCACAGGCCGAATTACAAGCATAGACCGAGGAAAAATAATTATTTTAGTCTTCAGACTTATAAGTACCCCACTTTACCTATGGAAGCCTGGTATACCATATATGAGAACGGGCAGGGTTTGCAGGTACAGAGTAGAGGTGGCGTTCAATGACTGCATTCGATTTGTGTATAGTTTACGCAGATATGGTCCTGTCTTCCCATATAAGATGGGATTACTCGGTTGCTCGTTTGATGCTTATTCGAAACAAAGAGCCCTTGTGTTTCTTGTGATACCATAGATGCGATCAATAGGGGTCATTTCAAAATCAAATAAAGTAATAAAAGCTACAAGGTTGCGAATAGTAGCAGATTTGAAGGTCAGCTGCGAATATATAAAAATAAGTAGCAGGGGGCAATTAACTACAAACGCATTATTTTCTTTTCTTCGCTACGTCTAGGGTATAACATAATTGGTCTAAACCAATTATAGCTTCTTTCCTTGTTAACTTAATACAAACAGGCAAGGTCTACCTTAAATAACAATTATTCGTTTAGTAAAACGGTGTCGAAAAATTCTTATGTCGTTCAAATTACGCGTTTGTTGAATTCTCTTTCTGCTCGCTTTCAGTTTGCGGGCTCTGTCAGTGCTTTCAAAAAACATATCAAATCTAGGAAAATTTAGACCTTTCGCCTTGCTGTAAGTTATTCATTTCTTGCTGTAGTTGCATTGACTCTTTTCGGTATACTGCATACATTTATAACTTTAGCTTTGTTTTACTACTTTATACTTTGCTTCGTTAAGTGTTTCACTAAAATTTAATTTATTCTGCGAGTACTCTTTTTGCATCTTTGGTTTTGATATTCAGTACGATAAAAGATTGTAAATCTGTGTAGATAGGCAGAAATAAAACATTATCAGTTGTTATGCCTCCGTGTCTTGTGTTCATTATTTTGTTTTGGACTCTCTGATCCTTCCGAGATCTTTTTTAAATTTCAGGCCTGAAAAGACGAGACAACCCATGATTGGGGGTCGAGTACTTTCAGGTTGCGCGTTTTCCTGGAAGAAGACAGACAGACGCGAAGTCTTTAAGGATCACAATTGGTTTACCAGCTACACACGAACACACGCACCCAAGCCTACACACACTCGAACGGACAGGGAGGTTAGACACATGGGTCACGTCCAGGCTTCCTTTTAATATTCTCTGGAATTTTAAAAAGTTACAAGAAGATTGTTTAGCACAAATTGTAAATTTCGAAGGTGTGGTTTTAAGCAGTTTCTCCACATATAGTATTTCCATCCGCGACGTTCCATCTTTGTTTGAAAAGGAAACCACTTCGCGCCAAACTGCACGCGGCCTCAGAAGGTGGAAGTGGATAGCATTAATTGCTCTCAGCGCCGCGCGGGGAAAAATATATGCGGTTCAAATTTGAATCTGGCGGCAATCTAGTTTTAGTTCGGACGCCATGAATTTTTAATGGATCAAGTCCACTGAGCTAGCGCTAGGAGAGTCCATATTGAATTCAATGTTGGTCCGAGGCGGAGCGGGAAAGGAGAAACACTTCCTGGTTAGAGGGCTAAGCGGAGAAGTCTGCAAGTGAGAAAGAGGGATAAAAAAAGAAAAAAGAAACGTTTCTAAAGTTATAGAAAGAAGTTTTTGTTGGAAAGTGACACCTGGAGGACAAGAGACCCCCTACTCAGGGAAGTTTAGTATTTGTATTTCTTTTTTTTTTAGAGTTGTAGTTTTCACTCCTTAAGAGTTTTTTTAGCATCATATAAATTGATATAAATTTAACTTTCGGCGTGGATTAAATTGAGTTTCGTGATATCTCCTATATCCTGAACAAAAAAAATACGTGGCGCCCAATTAATCCCCAATACCTACCCCCTTTCCCACTGAAGCTACTAACTCCTAACACAGAATCATTACTTGTTATGAATAAAATATTTCTCTTATAGTACAGTAGTAGAGATGAACATTCGACTTGCACACTGAGCCTGAAGGATGAGGAGACTTTAGTTCAGAAGTGGGTTGACAGACCCTAGGCTCAATTAGCTGATGGAACGTTTCATGATCTCTCGTGTACGTGTAAACAGTGATAGGTCAAATAGTAGAAAAAAGTGGGTGCAACAGTCAATGAAAAATCTATCCTGAAAATGCAGAACAATCCATAAAAAATAATAAAATGAAAGCGTCATAGGTTTAGCAGAAAATAGCGACATATGCTAATTTAAAATCTTCCAAAGTGCGATACAAAATGCCGCGTTATCAGAAATTTATTCCAGAATTATTTATTTTTGAATCCTGCAATTGCTGAACCTATTCAATCAACTAAAATATTTGAAAGAAATTTTGAAATTGATTCATTGTGCGAAAAAACAAACATTTTGCATAAATTCACTTCACGTACCTTCCAAATCTGTTGGCCATCCATCCTCCACTGAAACCGCCCAACATTCCACCGATGGCGAATATCGAGACGGCCACTGAATACAGTTGTTGAATAAATTCCTCGCTAATATCCTCGCCGTAACGACTTTTGTAAACATCCTTCATAAAATTTTCTATGTTTTTTTCTGGGGCATTTATCACACCTGTATTGTAGCCGAATTGCAGCATACCGAGCACGGCTGCAAATATTGCGTAGGTTAGGAAGAACGTCAGTCCCTACAAAACGTGAACCAATGTTAAAATTTGTCCGATAACAAAATTGCATGGGAATTTTTCGCTATAATTCAAAAGAGGGGAGGACAAATCAAAGGCACATCATGCATTGCTAAAATCACAACCATCACAAAGTTTTCAACTAATTCACTGGGAAAAAGCAATTAATGGAGGGCCTCCGGACCAGAATCGATTTTTTAATGTGCGCACGGCGTTACCTTTTATCGAGGCAATTAATTATGAAGCGTGATCACAACCTTTTCATTTATTGACGTTTAATTAATTTTAATGCTCAACGGAAGTATGTTAAATACACTTCTGGTATAATTGCGGAAGTTCAACATTCTCGAACCGAGGAGCCTTTTTGAACTCTAAGCCCTAGGCGGAGGGAATCTTTTATCTTACGGGTGACATGACTAACTGCCACAACCCAAGAGGGATAGATTTTTATTGAGATTACTGTAAATGAGCTGAATAAAGGCATTTTACTGACTTCATTATTAGGCTGTTACTATTTAGAAGGTAAATGTTCTATTTCAGCTTCAGTCAAGTGTAGGAGAACACGAAAGATTCAGATTCAGACTCATAACAGGTCATCGAAAAGCTCTACTTCTTCTTCTGTGTAAATGCCTCCTGCTGCTCACTTCACTTTGTAGCTTCAGGCACTTCCTTCCGTGCCATATAATTACATATTGTAAAAAAATTGTGACTATTTAAATTATAATCTTCCTTAGATCCGCCCAGCCTCCCTATCCGCTATCCCCTATGTGTTTGCTTTTGAGCACATTCAGTAAACATTCGTCAGGTTGTTTAGCGATGGAATCATATCTGAAATTGGCTTCAATATTAGCCCGTCACTCAATCGCTCCTCAAATAACGGGTGTGTCTAAAGTTTGCATCGTTCATCAACTTTTCGACAAGGTATCTATCAAAATTAGCATAATAGGGAGGTAAGTGCAAAAAATATGTTGCAAATTTCCTTCCGGCAGGTAAGTACATACATCCTATTCGAAAACGAGTAAAACAGTGTGTAGACAGCATATTAGATGAAGGTAAACACTGTAGAAAGGCGTGCCTGGATAGAGCGGAGAAGTACATATATACGAGGACCTTCCTGGATTTCATTCCGGGAATAATAAGGTATCAAGTAATTCATGATTTGAAAAGCCTTTGTTTGAAATGGATCTAATTAGAGCGCATATTTGTAGAGACTTTCAGGAACATTTCCTGGGTTCTATTCTAAGTTCTTTGGATCGAGTCATAATAATGTTCTACAGAAAAATGATTTCATGATATTTTTCTGCAATCCATTGCTACTGACCTGGGTCTCATTTAATAGAGATATTCATGCAAAAAACGCACCTTTACTGGATAAAATTGTGACGAGTGATAAAGGAGAGCTAAAAGCTAAGGTTGCAAGAAAGAATCTCCTGTGCATATAGTGGGATCGGGGAAGAACTATGTACTTTGACGTATTAAATAGGCACGAGATGATTATTACAAAAATGTACGTTGAGCAGTTAGAATATGTTTAAAAGAAACATATCTGTCTAATTGATAGGAAGAATGTAATGTTGCTACATGACAACGTTCGACTTCACAAGACTAAAATTACATTGCAAAAATATTGGAGTTAGACTGGTTTGTGTTGCTATGTTTTTGGAGCCAAATTGAAGTGAACCGTAAACGTGGATAATCCCAGAAATGGTTTGAGAACGTCGGAAAGACTCCTTTGCTGTGGATTGGTCACATTGTGTTTAAAATCGCATCTGTAGAGAGGCACTGTCGCGGAGACAAGTAAGAACCTACGAAGGTCATTGTAGCTTATGATGGTGATGATAAAAGGTATTAATATTTTGAGATTGATATTTATGCCTAATCACAGGCTATTTGTAAATATTTCAAAGTCGTAGAATTTTTATGTAACAAAGTATCCGCCATTTTAAATGCGCATGCACATTGTTTTCCCAATCATTTTAGGTTGGAAAATGCCTTTGAATTTATTGATAATTTTAGTGTTAATGCGATCAGTGATTTTCTCTAAACGTGGTAGTCCGATAGTTAAGTGCCTTGTACAAAATGCATGTTACTAAAAACTATTAACACTGCTTTCAGGGATTGAACTAGAGTAACGCAACAGTACGAGATTCTTGCTTGAAACAATATAAAAAAAAAAATTAAATTCGGTTTTCCTTCAAGTGCATATAATTATTAAAATTGTCCTTTTTCAAAACAAAGCCATGCAAAACAAAACAAAAATATTTGATAATCGCATTTATTAAAGAAAGTATAAAAATATTGCAAACTGAAAAAATTAATAAGGAACTCGTCTATGAATTAATTCAACAAACTTGTTCGAGCAATCTCAGTTTCCTTCTGTGTGTGTGCTCTTCTAGACGGTCCACGTATTCTCGCAGCTCTTCGATTTCTTCTTTTACTTGCTGTACTGTATCCAGTTCATGCTTTATCGCAACCATATCACGTTTTACCTAAAAAATGGAAAGTTGTAAAAATTTTATAGATAATATGATGATGGTGAATGATGGAGTAGTGTAAAGTTTGATATGGAGAATGAAATCTAATATGAAGGATAGAATAGAAATGTTTTATTTATTTACAGTAAGGTATATATTTTCGGTATCTGTGTTTATAATAGCACAGACCAGACATAGCCTAAGAGTAGTCTAAAGCAGCTTTTTTTGCAAGGACTATTATTTAAATCCTACTTTGGTACAATACGCTAACTCCATTGGCCGTAAAATGGGGTGATAAGCGCCACAAAAAATTTTTAAATGAAAATCTACTTATGTTTTGCTACATTAAAATTACAACGGAAATCGGCCCATACCAATTGTGTATCTTTATTGTAAGAATCTGTAAGAAAATTAGAGGTTTCGATAGTGGAAATACTTTATTTTTTGGAAAAATCGCGATTTTTCGAAAAAGTCGAAATGGGGTGATAAGCGCCACTTGCAGAAAATGGATTGTTGGGTCCATCGCCAAAAAACCGAAGAATCCTGGGGAGGGACACAAAGAAATCACTCAAGACTAAAAATTAAAACAATAACTTTTATATCTCAAAATGAGCACAACATTTGTCAGGTTTTTTGTTAATTCAGTGACTCACTCAAATTTCACTCGAATTTAATAATAAAACATTCTTCTAAAAGTCACAAATTCAAACTAACAAACAACGAAAGAGACAGAGTGATAGTCAGTAAAAACGGTGTGCAGTTAGCAGTTACTTTCCGGCAAAAAAAAATCGAGAAAATTCCAGTTAGCAGAAATTAGAAGACTTGGTTGGAGTAAAGTAGTGTGTTTAGAGTCGCGATAATCTCAGCAAAAAAACCCAAGGATCGCGACATTACTTAGTTTCTTTTGTTTGGCTAAATTTTTGAAACCTGAATTAGATTTGTTGTGCTCAGTTTTGGTTTTTGAAAAGAATAAGTTGTGATGTGCTGAAAATTAGAAAATTGAAGTTTTGCAAGATTCTGAAAATCAAATTTGGACTAGACATTGTAAAAAACTGTTCATTAACTTTCTTTTATGTGATGTGAAAATTTTTGAGAATTCTAAATCTGTGCACATAAGAAACTTTTGTGGAACATTCAATAATTTTGAAATATAGAACTTGAACTATTTGTGAAGTTGCTGTTTTAGATTACTTTCGGCCAGAGTTGTTTTGGCTCAATTGGTAGAGCTGTTTGTCTCAGCGATATTGTGATGACTGGAAGTTGAAAATCAGCTTCCAGAAATCGGAGTCTATCCTGTTTAGGACGCCTCTAAGTAGGGCTTCTGGAGACACCAGGCGTAACTGGAAAAGTTTCCAGATAGTGGGACCAGACGGGCAGCCGTTGGAAAGAAAGAGCGAGGTCAAGTATTTGGGGATCTGGTTGGACCAGTATCTGTATTATAATACACATATAGGTACTGCTCTGGCCAGAGCCCACAATGCTTTCCAGATGACCAAGCGGTTATTTTATAGCAGGATCCTTGACCCTAAAGTAAAAGTGGTCTGCTACCTAACCTTTGTCAGACCCATACTCACCCACGGCTGCTACGTCTGGTTCAACATCTCTCCACATTATATGGAAAAGATGAGGGTGTTCGAGAGACAATGTCTGAGAGTATGCTTGGGCATGTCGAGAACACCCGAATCAGAATACATCAGGTATTACGCTAACGATGTCCTCTACGACAGGGCTGAAATAAACAGGATAGACAACTTCATCATAAAGCTGATTCGCAGTCGTGCTGCAAGGGCAATGGAAAGCGACAACAACCTGATCTCAGGTGCTTTCTACCCGAAGCCCCTTTATTATGAAAGTGTGCTCCGAAACGGCTTTATCCCTCCGGAGGCATTCATCTACCTAGACAGTAAGGGGTTGATACAGGATAGGTCGGGGGTGCCTCTGATCTACCATATTCACAGAAGGTCAACGAATAAGGCAATAGCC